>WNGS01052365.1:13185639-13214020 GCA_020271785.1 Procambarus virginalis
AAATGTGTCATTTGTTGGAATTGTGATTATAGATCTGTTAGTTCTTGCTTGCGTGTTGATTCCTCTGTGGGCACGCTTATGTTCGAGTAACGTCATTGACATTCTTTTGTTTTAAAGTAGTAGTCTAGTCTCTTGTTATAATATATTGTTATTTGTTAACAGTCTTTGATGTCAACCTTCAACTATTCTGTACCACTCCCATTGTTCTGATATATATTTGATATTGTTGTTTTAAATCTTTGATATGACGGCTGCGCTCTTGGGAATTCGAAGTCCAATGCATAGCGCCACACAACAAATATAAAATTTGATTGTGAGCACCCGTTGGTTACCCTTTATTTGTTTTAACGTCATGTTTAACTAGGAGGAACCAGCGGCCTATTGTGGACAGGTTTTCACCCCTGCTGGTGGAAGCCTGGCGGTTTGCTCCCGCTTCTCCTTTTTCTACTGGACTCATGCGTAACTGCCAAGAGCAGCCTTTAAACTTGTAGTCCACCTCCTAAGGGAGGTAGGCGTAGAGAAAAATCTCACAGCTGGCGCCCAACGTGGGGCTATGCAACTTGGGATCGAGCCCATGCAGGGCAGTCTCATTGATTTTTAAAGTAACATAAAAGTTATCATTACAGAACAATGTGGGCCAGGATGGTTGAAGGTATGATTTTGTTCACGGTTGTCACACACAGGTACACACACACCACACACACTGTAGGAAAGAGGTATTTCATGGTAGATATGGTGAAATTTGTCTGGCTTTCGTGGCTGCTAGCTAGGGGACATTGACACACTCGTGAGTGAGTGGGGTCAGCTCAGCAGCAAGTGTCGTGGACACCAAGCCAGCGTGCAACAGTGGTTGCAAGGGGTGCACTCAGGATATGCCTGAGGTGCAAGACACCACCTACCTGAGGGTAGACGAAGCTTCTAGAAGTGACCTCAAGCGTGAGAGGTCTCATTGGACGACAGAGTAGTTGTCAAGGGTGTCAGTAGAGGGTAGTTGTTAGATACACCTTAGGATCTTAGTGAGAGGTCGCGCCACCAGCTAAGGATCCGAGTTGTCTTCTTTAGAGAAAGGAGAGTAATTACCTGTAGTTAGACAGGTGAGGGAATTCTTGCCAGAGTGGGGACTGTACAACCCAGGAAGAATTCAATGTAGTCACTCGAGAGGTTGAGCATAGGCTCCCGACTGGAGAGGTTGAGCAGAGGCTCCCATTTTCAGAGGTGACAGCAAGCCGAGTTCGACAATTCATTTAGCTAAGCAAGTTACAATCTTGATGAGCTAGTTACAAAATTCAATATAAGTCGTCACATCAACAATGGGTTCGAGATCGACCTCAAGTACAGTTCTAAATTAAGCAACTGACATATGTGGAGATGATGATGTTAAGATTCGCTACCTGGAACAAGAAGTTCCAAGTAGCACGGGCTATGGTGAGCCCGTAACTATATGTGGAGAGCTAGTGTCACAATTTATATGTTTGTCCTGCACACCGCCCCCATCCAGTGGGCAGCGGTGGATAGGTTACAATCACTTAGTTACTACCTACAGTTAGCAAACTGGGATATTTGGCTAAATTTCTGGTAGCAGATCATTTTTGTGAAATATTTACACATCGCTGGAACATTGGTTATAGAATTGTCTCTAAATTCACGTATCTTTTCGCACTCCATCACATAGTGACGGAGGGTGTGCGAATAATTTTGTTGACAGTTTACATTTGGTCAGGTCTACATCGACAGATAATGAGAATTCCAGAGATACTTGTAACCGAGTCTAAGCCGAGCAGTAGTAACATCTAGAAGTCTGCTGATTTTATTGGATGATCCATAGATGTGTGGCTCCTCTTGCATGATAGTATGATGATAGATGGAATTACTGGTGTCAATTTCACTTTGCCTCAGATCTACAAGATCTTGTTGACGTTCTCGGTGTACTGCTGCTCTCAGATAACTCATTGACAATCCAAGGTTACACTCAACGTTACACACAAATCACAATAGCGTATGCATCAAATGAACAAATCCACAAGGGCCGTGACGAGGATTCGAACCTACATCCGAGATCATCCCAGACGCTGCCTTAATCGACTGAGCTACGACATGGTCAAAAAGAGTTGAAACCAGAAGTTCTACTGAACTTACTTGGAGCCTGCAGCCTCTCCGAGACACACACCAGGGTTTTACACAACTCCCCCCTGCACCCGAGCTATGTCAATAGGCCATTCTACCTCTTCGCCCTTACTTCATTACACACAGAAATCACAATAGCGTGATGTATCAAATGAACAAATCCACAAGGGCCGTGACGAAGATTCAGTCCAATGCCAACCACCCCACATAGAGTAGAGGTATTTAGAACATAGCAGGCACTGATGTCTATCTCTAACAACCTGGACACTATATTCTCCTTTCACCACCATACCTCGCAGCATATTTCAACTGAACCAATTATGACACATCACTTGATGTATGTTTTGGTTCAGCACACATTCAACATGAATTACACACTGGACCGGATATTGGTAGTGACCACAAACTTCTCCTCATAAAATGTGTTAACTTCAGCCACCAACTTATCCCCTGACACTCCCCCAAGTGGAACATTAAGAACTTCAATACAATTCCATCTTCCCGTCCTCTCCCTGACCAGCAGCATCATGCCAACATCATTTGACCACACGCTATCTGTCAACACATCCGCCTCCACTTTTCACCTTTGTATCTGCTTTTCTAATTTTTCATTGTGACGATAATGAGTTATCCGGACCAGTACAGGATTCTGTGTTACCCTCAGGTGGATTGAGTTATCCCTGCATGGATTGAGTCCTTGAGGGAGCCATTGTGTGGTTACTGTAAATAAGAAATTGGAGAACAATCGATTTTTTTCCTGTATTAAAATCGAAACCCTGTTTGGCCCAGATTTACATCTATACGATGAACAAGGAACTTAATATACCATGCCTATAAGTGATCGAATCACTGAAAATAAATTTTTAATTGTATCAAGATGCCTAGCCTAACACATCCCAACCTCTGCACTGACGCCATCCAAGCCTTCTTTATCAAAGGTCATCATATCTTGTGATCTTGAGGTTATCTTGAGATGATTTCGGGGCTTATGTATAGTGTCCCCGCGGCCCGGTCCTCGACCAGGCCTCCACCCCCAGGAAGCAGCCCATAGCAGCTGTCTAACTCCCAGGTACCTATTTACTGCTAGGTAACAGGGGTATCAGTATGAAAGAAACATTTTGCCCATTTGTCTCCGCCTAAACCAGGGATCGAACCCGGAACCTCAGGACTACGAATCAGAAGCACTGTCCACCCAGCTGTCAGGTGCCCTTATCATCCCTAAAATCCTTAAAAATGGATTACAAATGCAACTGAACTCAGAACGTATTAGGTTTATGGTCTCGCCAAGAGACCCAACAACGGCACTTCCCCTCACGAGAGGAGATTAAGCCTTTCCAAATTACTATCCCTACCTTCCCACTTAATATAATGAGTAAAGAACGACTCATACTTCAGTTTGAGGCAAAGTACAATGTCTTAAGCCAAACTGATAGAGCAAATAAACATAAGAGCGCTACCTCGCTCAAACTATCTACACTGGTACACAGAAATCACCAGTAAATAACCAGTTTATTTACACTGGTGGTTCCCAACACTTATTATTATTAACATCTTTATTGACAAAATTAATTACAATTTTGCCTAATCTGATGATTTTGATAGTCTGATTAAAGTGAGGATAATGCTAGTATTCACTGTCACGCAGGACAGAGGGTCATACATAAGACAATAGGTCTAAACTGTAGGCTGAAGCACATATATATCATGGTTACAATCAATGTTTCAATGTATGGATATGTGAAAACAACTTTCTACTGTTCCCAACACTAGTCCACAGGTGCCGCCGGAACTGCAGTTGTTGTGACAACCTGAGAAATCGCCTATAAATAACTGGGCCTCCGTTATTGATTTATAGTTTAACAAACTCTACAACTAGCTCATCACTTCTGTCATTTGCTTATAGCTAAATGAATATTGGGTTCAGTTGCTGAACCCCTGTAACCTTTTACACTGTCACTCAATCACAGGATGGGTGTGGGGCACACACATGGGTAAATACTGGTTTGGTAACAAGGTTTGATTTGTGGAACCAATTACTGGGGTAATATAATAGACGTAGGATCCCTTGATAGTTTTAAGCGTAGGTGAGACATATGTATGAATGAGTTTGGATGCATATAAATAGGAGCTGCCACGAATGTGCCAAAGGCCTTTGCATCTTCTTTAAGTCTTATGGGTAGGATGGGTATATGACTCACGGGATGAGTATGGTGTCCACTACAATATTGTTCTTGTTTTAGGTTCAGCTATGCTGAACAAAAAGTTCCAAGTAGCACGGGTTATGGTGGGCCCGTAGTGAACTTACCTGGCACAGGAGCGGGACTGTATATGCGGAACTCACAGGATGGGTATGGGGTCTACTACCACTCACAGGATGGGTATGGGGTCTACCGCTCACAGCATGAGTATAGGGTCACTCAGGATAGATATGGGTGGATAATAAATGAACTAAACTGAACCGGGGATTCGCAGGCATCAGTGCTGAGAGACACCTGGCGGCCTCAGCCCCAGTCGTCAGCCAGCAGCTGCTGGGATCAGTACACTCTTTCCTGTTGTCCTGTAGACTTTTGCACGTGAGTTCATTATCGTTATTTATCTTCACCATCAATTAACATCACCATCCAAATCCCTGGTTTCCCTGCGTATTCTCCCTTGATTCAACCTCCCTTCGCTATTGCTAATGAGTTTCATCTCAGATGACAGTTTTTTTCTGCAAATTCCGGAGGATTCCTGTACTGGCTCTGTATCATCTATTCCCGGTCTGGTTCTCTTGATGTTTTCTGGAGAGTTGTAGACCACCAGCTCTCTCTCTCTCTCTGACATTGTTATCTCCTGTGACGCTATCCTGAGGTCGGCCGCAGCTTGGACGAGAATATCCAGAGAACAGGTTGCCTTTACGGGAAGCAATCCTCACGATCCTTGGACTGCAAGACCGCCCAACTTATACATGTACATCAGATACCTAGAAACATTGGCCGTAAGCTCTTGAATCCTGTGAACATGTTTATTGTAGAAAAAAAACCTTAATGCAGTACTCGAGAGATGTACCCCGCTTCTCGACGAGAAAGTTCCACACCGGGCGACGAAAGCCCGGTGTTGAATGAACAAATCCATAAGGGCGATGACGAGGATTCGAACCTGCGTCCGAGACCATCCCATTGAACTCCAATACCGAGAGCTAAGTTAGCTCTCATACCAGGAACGGTCGAGGGCCACAGGGCTAACATCACTGCAAACCCGACATGATCAGATCTGATCTTACCGAAACCTTTACAATACTGAACAATTTGGAGGATGTTGATCCGGATAACTTCTTCAAAAGGTCAGATGTAACACAAACAAGGAACACCGGTTTCAAGCTGAACAAGGCACAATGTAGGACTGAGAACAGGAGATGCTTTTTCACCCACAGTGCTATTAACCCATGGAACCGCCTACCCGGCGAAGCCATAAATGCAAAAACGGTTTAACTTTAAAATCCAGCTTGAAAAAATCGTGAGAACAAATAGGAGATCTTTGACAAGCCGCCGTCTTCCTGTCCTCGTCGAGGCCACTAGAGAGATAGTGGCCGTCAGGTAAACTCTGGTAAAACTCGCCTAGATGTGTTCCCCGCTTCTCGGTGTATATATACACTCTGAGTGATTAATTTTGTTCTGAACAATGTTCAGGACTAGAGTATACTTGCTAGGTAGTCAGTAAACTACAGTATTGGCAGTTTAATAACCCTCAAGAGGCTGATACGCCTTAAGCCAGGTAGCCTGGTGGATAGCGTGCAGGATTCGTAATTCTGTGGCGCGGGTTCGATTCCCGCACCCGGCAGAAACAAATGGGCAAAGTTTCTTTCACCCTGTATGCCCCTGTTACCTAGCAGTAAATAGGTACCTGGGAGTTAGTCAGCTGTCACGGGCTGCTTCCTGGGGTGTGTGTGTGTGTGTGTGGTGTGGTGTGAAAAAAAAAAAAAAAAAGTAGTGTAGTTAGTAAACAGTTGATTGACAGTTGAGAGGCGGGCCGAAAGAGCAAAGCTCAACCCCCGTAAAATACAACTAAGTGAATACTAAGTCAACACTAGCGTGATCTGTATTGGTTCATTTCAGTACCTTGGTCGAACACAGTCGTCATTATTCAATTTTTGGATGCAATAATTACCGTAACTTTACTATCTAACCATAGGATGGGGGCTGAGAGCGGCTCACTGCTTGCTGGGGCTCCGTCGCGGTCGCCCTGGAGGCCGTGGGCGTGTGTGGTGCTGGCAGTAGTGGCGGCGGCGTCCGTGGAGGCGGCGTCGCGGGTGAAGCTGGCTGCGGGCGGAGGCTACGAGGGCGTGGTGGTGGGCGTGTCTCCCGATGTTCGCCAGGATCCTCGCCTCATCGACAGGATCAAGGTGGGGGGGGGCCTTAGGTATTAAACATTCTACAGAGGTGAACAATTCCACAAGGGCGGTGATGAGGCTTCGAACCTACGTCCGTGATGATCCCAGACGAGCCTTAGTCGACTGCGCCACGACTAAGATTTGATATATCACGCTATTGTGAGTTCTTTATGTATTCTATAGAGGTGCTGCTTGTAAACTGTTGTTCTAAATGATGGGAGGAGGATGTTGCCCCCCTGAAGGTGATACTACACACCATCAGTTATCTTTTGAAGATGACTGCGTTCCTTTAGAGATGTTTTGGTTAGGTTATCCTAACAGTGTTGTCTTAATTATCATATATTGACACTGTTATCTTGAAGATGTGCCGAATTAATGTCTTAATAAATAATTACTTTACGCATTCTGTAACACTTAAACTTGTCCAGTGTTTTGTGTTATTATTTTTATTATTACTTTTATTATTATTATTATTATTATTATTATTATTATTATTATTATTTGTTATTATTGCTATTGTTATTATTATTATTATTATTATTATTATTATTATTATTATTATTATTATTATTATTATTATTAAGCAAAGGTCGTCAGAGGAAGCAAGGATAGTCACACACACACACATAATCCTCTAGGAGTCATCAGTATACAAGTGGTGGCAGCTGAGGTAGTGATGTAGGGTGACACTGATGACCTCAGAGTCATCAGTATACAAGTGGTGGCAGCTGAGGTAGTGATGTAGGGAGGCACTGATGACCTCAGAGTCATCAGTATACAAGTGGTGGCAGCTGAGGTAGTGATGTAGGGAGGCACTGATGACCTCAGAGTCATCAGTATACAAGTGGTGGCAGCTGAGGTAGTGATGTAGGGAGGCACTGATGACCTCAGAGTCATCAGTATACAAGTGGTGGCAGCTGAGGCAGTGATGTAGGGAGGCACTGATGACCTCAGAGCCATCAGTATACAAGTGGTGGCAGCTGAGGTAGTGATGTAGGGTGACACTGATGACCTCAGAGCAGGATGCACAAACATTTTGCATGAGAGCTGCGATGGCGTTAATCAAGGTGTATCAGCGCCTCGTGTTCGTCCGCTTGATACCGGCGTGAGCGCTCACTTGACGTTTCAAGAGAGTTTAGTTAGTTTAGTTCATTTATATGCACCCCATACCCATCTGTGTGGGCGGTAGTGAAAGGTTTCAGAGGCACATAATGGGCTCAGGGACTGAACCCCACAATTCATTTAGCTAAGCAAGTTACAATCTTGATGAGCTAGTTACAAAATTCAATATAAGTTCGTCACATCAACAATGGGTTCGAGATCGACCTCAAGTACAGGTTCTAAATTAAGCAACTGACATATGTGGAGAGCTAATGTCACAATTGATATGTTTGGTCCTGCACACCGCCCCCCATCCAGTGGGCAGCGTTGGATAGGTTACAATCACTCAGTTACTACCTACAGTTAGCAAACTGGGGATATTTTGGCTAAAATTTCTGGTAGCAGATCATTTTGAATGAAATATTTACACATCGTGGAACATTGTTATAGAATTGTCTCTAAATTCACGCTTGACGTTAGGAAATTCTAGGAGGACGGGCTACCTGTGTACACCGGCTTGCCTGGTGGCTGGCTGGGTTGTTTGTTGTTTTAGATTCAGCTAAACCCCTACGAGCTATGGTGAGACGTAGTGGACTTACCTGGCACAAGATGGGGCAAGTAGCACGGGCTATGGTGAGCCCGTANAATGCTTAGGCCGAGCACCTTCAGTATAAAACAGGATAAAAAATATCTTTCAAAGGCACCTCCATTAAAGTTCACAATTTCTACAAATAACCAGACCATATCCAGAGAGATCCTGATCAGCAATACCAAAATAATTGAAAGATACAGTGACAATAAATTAGACATCAAATGCCATCATCCAATTTCAACAGCCAGCTGACATCTAGGTTAAGTCTTACCAATCTACAGAGACAATACAGAACTGCATTTACACACCTAATGCCCCAACCAACAAACGAGAAGCAGAACCAGATACCAGGTCTTCTCTACAGGGAACCAACCACCCCGCCTTTAATCGCACTCACATTTATATATATTACTGTTTTAGTGTTCACTGTGCCTCTACTTCTGAGGATGTTAAATGGTATCTTAGTGAAATGTGTCAGGCCCATTAAAAGCACAAAATGAACTTTGGAGTTAATTTTTTAACTTTCTTCCCAAACGAAGAAAATGCAAGAAATCTAGATTAGATTCATGCTAGAATCATTGTTCTCACCCATTCAGTCAAATACAACAACACATGTCTACAACAACAAAGGCTTCCAAAATATTAGTGTATATACATACATACACATACACAGTATACTTTATATATATATATATGAATTAAAGAGTTTAAAATAAATATATAAATATAGATCTGAGGAGAATGGCAAATGTTTTCAACCTCATACTATGCCATGGATAATCTTCCAGTTAACAAGTATCAAAAACTCGTACACTGAATAAATGACTTCCCGAAGTTATCATGTCATTACTTCTGTGTATAAACCTAATCATTAGTTAGCAAACTAAGGACTGCTGTCATCAGAGGAAAAAAATAAATCACATGGCACTGTTATGAAGATTTGAATCTTACAGTTTCTCCTTTTGAGTAAATAATAAATTAATTTTAACAATCCTTCCAATTGATGAATTATCTCCCAAAGACTAATTATTCTTACTAAGATATTATTTGTTATTGGAAGATTCACTGACAGCTGTTGCCATATCAGGTCGATCAAAAGATAGAGTGCTTGTGCTAATGGGAATTGGACTAGATATACTAAGAGTAGGTAGCCGTCCCTCTCTTGATGCCCTGATGGCCTGCAGGACTGCTACAAATTCCAACTCTTTTTGAGTTGGCCGCTCATTATCCAGACAGATCTCTGACACCCGCTGGCCAAAGAGCTCAAGTACCTTCGTACGGTAATCCACTACTGTCGCTACAGGATTACCTGTAATGATTAGAGTCTCCAAACAAGGAAGACGAGATATATGACTGACTTCTGATATTTCACAGATATTATTAGTCGAAACATTAAGTGATGATAATGAATAGAGCTTACTTAAGCCTTTTAAAGAGGACAGATTATTTTGTGACAGATCTAGATCAACCACATTGCCAAGCTTGGTGTGCATATCTTGTAAAGTGGTGAAAAGATTATTTGACAGATTAAGTGATACTAAATGTGGTAGCTTAGTTAAGCATTCCACTGATGATAACTTATTAGAACTAAGATTTAGCTTTTCAACATTAGGCGCCAGAGCAACCGACTCATCAATATGGGTGATCTGGTTGCAGCTGACATCAACATCCTTAAGCATCAACCACCTGTAGGGGTCAGTGCCATCAACACTTTCTTTGTATACGGCATCACAGAGGAGAACATCAGACAATTGCACCATGCCACTGTACTTCACTTGCAAATATTTGGTAGTCCTTCTAACTGCTCCAAGATGACCTATTTGAGAAACACTGGCATTCTTCAGTGTTAGTCTCTCAACATTCTTGAATGTGTTCAGGGTGTAGGGAAGATTATTTTGGATGATGTTGCTTGTTCTGCAAAAACAGAAGGATGGTTAATGTGCACGACTCAAACTGCTTTGCTAGAAAAGTGACAAATTAGTTAATTTATATGCAGTACTGTATTATAGAAAGCTATCATAGATAATAAGTAATATTAAAATATAAAACCAGCATTGAATGTCATGAATTGCCTTTTTCTGGTAGGACTGTGGTGGCTCCGTGAAGCTGGCTCGTTGAGATAGCTCCAGATGAGTCGCATCAGCCTTTGGAGTTCTGAATGGCCTACTGGCGCCCAAAGAGGCACAGGAAACAGAGGATTGTTACAATCACCCTCATCAAGAAAACATTCAGAAACTAAGTGAAGCAATACAGACAACTGAAAGGCACACAAAGAAAAAAACTGAAGCAGCAAATGACTCTACAAGTAACTGACTAAATAACTAGATCAACCCCCTCCCCACCTCCTCCCCACTAGTTATGGCTAACCACCAACAGGAGCTCCCAACTTTCAAGTCATCAGAACCTCGGTTCACAGCTGAAAGCTCTTGAACCGATAAACCTTAAGAGGGAGAAAAGGGAGCAGGGAGCCACTGAGGCCCTACCATAAAGAGGCATTTCATAACAATCAATGCTGATTTTATGGAGGGGCCAGACAGTGACTCCCTGAAGCTAACAACAGAGTAGAAAGAAAACTAAGGACTTACCAAAGACAAGAGTGAAAACAACTCACGAAGAGAGCCTGGGATAGGAAACCTGACCAACCCAAAACACAAGCTTGACAGGGACCAGGGATATACTGATTAGGGAACGAGCTGCCAGGACCCTGGCAAACGCCAGGCGTGGGGCAAACGAGTTTGCCCCACGCCTGGCCGAGGCAACCACCACAAGGCGATTCCTCTGTGAATGCTCATGACTCGTGATGTCATCGAGATACTTCCTGGCTTCACCCAGCCAACGTTACATACAATTATTTTTTTTTATTCTTCCCTGATCATGGAACTCAATTAAACAATATTAGACAAATTTTTTTCCGCACACCAGCGTGTTGTCAGCTATAAACAAGGGCACAGCGCAGGGGTTAAAAGTTCTACATCACTGTGTGCATGATAAAAAAAAATAGTTCACAAAACTAATTTATAAATCACATTTGGCAATTCAAATACAGGAGGTAATGGCAGATAATGACTGGAGTCGTTTAAGGGTCAAGAAGATAAAATAAAAGTACATAAATGAAATACAAAGAAAATTATCTATTCACCTTAGACAATAATTGCTTCCTTCGATGACCAAATGTCGAACCTGGGAAACAAAGTCAACCACATGACTGAAATCCGTCTCTTGCTCTGATGCAACGTTGGTAGGAAGAGGATTTTTGAGCCGGTAGGAGATGGCATGCAGCTGTGGAATACAAAATTTATTAGGGCCAAAAGGTTCCACCAGCCTTGGAACATCAAAAGCCAAAACAGAAAAAAATCAGCATTCAGTGTGATAGAATGCCTCTTTCTGGTGAGTCCCTTCGGTGGCTCCCTAGGCTAACTGCCTCAGGAAGTCACTGAGGAAAGCCCCTCCCCAAAAGGAGAGAATGCAAATTTATGATATCAAATCAATTTTGTGGTATATGCTTCAACATGGTTTCAAAATCATGCAGACACATGTATGTGAGAGAGACCTACCTGCTTAATCCTTTGGCTTCAACAAGCAGGAATACTTGTTTTACAAAACAATTTCATTTACCATGATAAGCAAGTTCTACCAATATAAACAATAATTAATGTTGAATGTAATGAAATGCCTCTTTGTAGAGGCATTTCTGGGTCCCCCATAGAAGGTCCCTCAGTGACTCACTCTAGCTAAACACCTGTATAGCCTCCCACACACCATGTTACATGTTACACCAGACCCTTGTGATTCATAAAAAGCCTACCAGAGACCAGAGGCCAAAACCTGGGGCCAGATTCACAAAGCAGTTACACAAGCACTTACAAACCTGTACATCTTTTCTCAATCTTTGGCAGCATTGTTTACAATTATTAAACTGTTAATGAGCTGCAAAGCCCCAGGAGACTGTTTATAACAATAACAACAGTTGATTGGGAAGTTTTCATGCTTGTAAACTGTTTAATAAATGTAACCACAGCCATCAAAGATTGACTAACTGAACTGAGAGAATAAGTCAACAGAAAGGCAGAGTGAAACAAAACAAACATCAACATAATTATGAACAACTCTTAAAAACTAGGTGCACAGTCATTAGGCTATTTCCTAATAGCCTAACGACTAAAAAGTGGAATTTCATTACATTTAATTTTGGTTTTCTAGGAAAGCTCCCACAGTGGCTTTCTGTAGCTATCACACCACAAAGAACAAAAGCAAAAATGGGACTCACAGTGGGGGAAAGAGGACATATGCAAGAAACCCCAAAGAAGCAGGAATCAGTGCCGGATAAAACTGCCCAGTACCAAACAAGCATGGTTCGGCCAAGGCCCATTAACAAGATATTATGCCATCCATACCGTGTTAGAAATGCCAAAATCCTCAAACCTTAATACCAGCTCATTACATGTTAAAATGATCATGCCTACTACATGCTACTTGAGTCCTTGGGTGCCCACAAGTCAGGATGAATTAGGGGCCTCATAACATAACAGAAAGAAGTGGCCAACCCAAACTCAAAAGAAGGGGGGCCATGCATATATGAAATCACATTAATGTGAAGTATCAGTGAGAAAATCTTTACAAGCCATGGGGAGGATTTGAACTCACTGGTTCAAATCCACTGGTGCTTCCAACAAATGCCGCAGACCACTACACCACGACATGGTAAAAGTATGTCGTGATGCTTTTATGAGGCTTTCACTGAAGCCCTGATTGTGCTTCACTAGAAGCCTCAGGACCCATAGAGGATTCAGTGAAATCCAATGTTGCATTGCTTTTATGTAGCACTTGAAAGGGGTCAGGATAAGGATCTGGGATGGAATGAGAGAAAGGAATGGTGCCCAACCACTTGGATGGTTGGGGATTGAACACCGACCTGCATGAAGCAAGTCCGTCGCTCTACCTTCCAGCCCAAGTGGTCAGGGCAACCTGTCATAGTGTTGTGGTCTGGGACATTTGCTTGGGAGTACCAAGTGTGCAGGTTCAAATCCTCCTCATAGTTCCTACTGATTTTCTCAAGAAGGCATCATCAAGGTGAAAACTGTTCTGAAACCTCCACACACTGGAAGGCTCCAAAAATTAAAAATTATCCAGATTAAAAATAAAGCAGGGAGGAGCCACTGAGGAATCCGCCTCAAACACAGATGGAAGGTAAAACAAACCTTCCATCAGTGGAAGGTTTGGATTTTCCTTGTTTGAGAATACAAACAAGTACTGTAGTAGTTTGTATTCTCCATCTTAGAATGCAGTGGTATCTTGGATTACAAGCGTCCCTGGTTACGAGTTTTTCGGGTTACGAGCAGGATTTGCTCGGAAAATTTGGATCAGGATACGAGGGTGTTAATACGCGTACGAGCCGACCTAGCGCGTGGTGGCACGGCGATCGCGCCTCACTTTACCAGAGCCTCACGCTCAGTGACTATTCCACCTGAATTCTTCACAAGGATTTACAGTTTTTTGTTGGATTTATGGCTATTTGAGCATAAAAGTTGTTATTATATATCTCGCCATGGGTCCCAAGAAAGCCAGTGGTAAGGTTCAACCTAAGATAATAGTTGTGAGTAGAGGCAGTAATGTCCCTTCCTCATTAAGAAAATGTGTAAAGTATGGGAAGAACTGCATAGTTTTGTTGAAAAAACTCACCCAGATAAAGCTGTAGCAGGCCGTTGTATTTACCTTTAAAATGACAATGTGATGTCTTACTACAGACAAGTGTTGCAAAGGAGGGAAAAACAATCTTCAATGGATCGTTTCATAGTGAGAAAATCAAGCAGTGAGCCACAACCAGGACCTAGTGGTATGTAGGCAAAACGTGCCAGAGAGTGCACTCCAGAAAAATCTTTACTGCCTGATGTTAAAATGGAAGGGAACTCTCTTTCCAAACAGTAACACCTCTCCTCCTCCCCCTGCCTCACCATCTTCCATAGACCAACAGGAGTCATCAGCAAGGGTAAGTAATAACTTGAACATACTTTTGTAGTGTAGATCTGGATGAATTAGGCATAAAATTTAATTTGAAGTGAGGTTTTTGGGTAGTCAAAAACGGATTAATTCATTTCCCATTATTTCTTATGGGGAAATTAGCTTCGGTTTAAGAGTTTTCGGGTTACGAGCTGTCTCCAGGAACGGATTAAACTCTTAAAACCGAGGTACCCCTGTACTCCTTCGCAGAGAGAACCCACATTATTGGTTGAAGGGCACCCAAGGACTCCTCAGGCTCCAGCGAACCCCAGCCACCCCAGGAAATGAAGGCTCTGGGGCGTTGTCGCAATGTGGTAGAGCGTTGTCCCACACCAATGGTTGAGGACAAAAGTGTCTACACCCACAGGAAAAGATTATGGCCATAATATCCCCACAAGAAATAGAAGACAGTGAACTCTTGGCAGCAAGTGTTAGCTCAACCACCTCCACCATGATGTGGAAAGGAAGATTCCCTAAGAAGGCCCAACCTCACCCAAACATCCCTGGACTCTGAACCCTGAAGCAACGAGGAAGATCCCAAAACCCACCGAACAACATCTGACAGGCCTGGAAAGGAGATGGAGCTTGGAGCAGGTGGACACCACCAAATATTCGAAATCTGAGTCATAGAAAGACAAAGAAGCTGACACCACGACAATCACATTGACAATGAGCCGCAAACAGTGTACATGGTATAAACCTCTCCATTTAAAGCTGAAGCTACCTGAAAGGCTGAGTCCCAAGAGAAAGCATGGGCTTCAGGGTGGATGGTATTCCCCACCCAGCAGGCAGCATGGTGGAGGCAGTAACAATGGTCATCAGAATACAAGACCAAGACGTATCATTTAAATTCACATCCAGAGAGAGAGAAGAATTGGAGGGCCAGTGCATGAAGAACCCTACCAGGGGGCCAGGTTTTGGCCTCTGGTCCCCAGTAAGCTTACAATGGCTTGTAAGAGCCTGGTAGGTTTTGAATTGGGTGGAGATATCCAGGTTGCTAGCAACAGGGAGCCTCCTTACGAGCCCTCCTAGAAAAAGAGCCCTGTCATATCTAGAAAAAAAGAGCCCTGTCACATCTAGAAAAAAGAGCCCTGTCACATCTAGAATAGAGTTGCATTTGCCAAGTTGGATTTTAAATTATGCCCTGGGAAGAACTACACATCGCATAAGAGCTTTTTATCTATACACAATGCCTGTTTTTTTTGTATTTAGCAATTTCTAGTATGTGGAATGGGGAGGCTGATTTACACCATTCAGTTAATGGTGTTAATAGTTAATGACATGAGGGTACATTTTCAAGGATGTGTAAGCTGATACAGCATTCAGGTAAGAAAGACAAACAAAATGTATACATTTCCTTGCTTACCTGCAATGGTGTGAAGTTCACTGGCTGGCAATTAAGGAGTAGTTTGTCACCCTCATTGAAGAAATATCTTGCAAGCGACTGAAGAAGGTGTGTCAGTTCATAGTGTTGAAAGTCAAGAAATTCTACCAATTCTTGAGGCAATGCATGGTGCATAAAGTTTATGATGGTCTGAAAGAAGGTAATATCAAGTTGATAAAGCACACACTATGACAAAATACATATCTAGAAAATCCCTTACTCATTTTGCACACATACATGTACTATTCATTATGATATAAGAGAGGTTAGAGAATGGGAGACATCATACTACAGGTAACTTGAATTTATATGAATTATAAAAGTATTGGGCAAGTTCTACAATGTATGCAAATGGTACAAATTTATTTTTAAGAGAGGAGATAAATGAGAAGAAGGTTAAAATGTTTGAATTTTATAACAAAAGTTCAAATCAAAATACACACATTTGGAAGGAAGCCAAAGACAGGTGGTCCTGTGGACTCTTCACCACTGACTGGAAACGAGCTTCCAAGTGAAGCAGAGATGCAGGCAACAGGGAGAGGGAAGATGACCAAGAATCTTAAACCTGGTCTAAACAGGACTGAAGCTGCGACAAAACCAAATGAGACTTTTGCCAATTCACCAACAACCTGAACCTAGCAAGCTAGGAAAGAACAAGATCCCCTCCATTTAGACATTCAGACTGGCTAGGAACCCACACCAGCCAGTCGTGAGGTGGGCTAAAGTGTGAACCCCTAACAAACCACAAGGTGACAAACCATTACACACGCCATATTAGTGAATGTCCGAGGAGACAGATTCAAGCCAAATAGGTGAACCCAGTAGCGTTAAGCTTCACATTCCATCACTAAAGATAGCCAGTCCCTGAACTGGGGATGAATTGGAACATGCCAATAGATGTCCTGAAGTTCCTCTGACAGCAACTGGTAATCGATCTGCAATACCAGGTAGAGTAGACCTGAGCTATCTGGTTACCAGTCTCCAAGATGTAGTGATAAGGCACTCGCCTGGTGTTCTGCGAGCGCTTTGTCCAGGGTTCGTATCCTGGCCGGGAAGGATTTACTGGGCCCAAATCCTTAACTGTAGCCTCTGTTTAACTCAACAGTAAAATGGGTACTTGGTTGTAAAAATGACTCTTCGTGGGGGTCGTATTCCAGGGACCATAGGATTAAGGACTTGCCCAAAATGCCACGCGTACTAGTGGCTGTACAAAAATGTAACAACTCTTGTATATATCTCAAAAAAAAAAAAACTAAGGTGGTTTTGCAGGAAGTTGGTCAAGGAATGAAGTTATTCAACCCTAATGGTCACGAATGTACCAATGGTCTAGCAAGTCCTGCTTTTGGAACCAGGAACAACCAACACACCAACTGCAGGGCAGGGATTAACTCGACCACTCCAGCATCCAACCATTCCGCAACGACGGTGACAAGCCATGGAGAAGACCTCAGGCCCTTGATCCCCCAACACCAAGGGAGGGGTTAAGGACAACCTCCACTGTAGGCCCTGAGACACTACACAGAAAGCAAATGCATTGTGAGACCAAGATGTAAAATGGGCCAGATGTCCTCCCATAGTGCCCTCAAAGTGGTGAACTGCAAAAGGGCCATAGCATGACATTCCCAAGCTAATGCACCCTTCTATGATGTACGAGTGATGCCAAACTAAAGGGGTGAAATCCAAAGCAAGCACTATGGCCTAAGAGTCTTGACTCCTCTGGAAGTCCGCCCCAACCAATAACAGGCAAGGACCTACTACAAAACTGCCTCCCGTAAACAGTGGGGACAAAACCCCATTGCAAAAACAGACAATTGAGCAGCTCAAAGAACAGGACACAGCATCCACAGGAAGCAAAAAAAGGCAAAAAGGGTGGAGGACAAAAAGAGAAATCTAAGACAAGGACCAGGACTGCCCTCTGGAATACGACCCCTATGAAGAATCGTTTTTACAACCAAGTACCCATTTTACTGTTGAGTTAAAGAGAGGCTACAGTTAAGGATTTGCGCCCAGTAAATCCTCCCGGCCTGGATACGAACCCATGACAAAGCGTTCGCGGAACGCCAGGTGAGTGTCTTACCACTACACCACGGAGATTTTGATGAGGGTCAGGATGGACCAAAACTATGTCACTTTCACTTCATTTCATTTTTGTAGGTTAGGTTAACAAAAAGATTTTCCATTGCATAACCATTCAAAAAGTCTTGAATGTTTCAAACTAATACTGCAAAGCTGTTCTTTATATATATCACACCGACACTGCAAATTTTGTACTCAAAAAACAGATACTCAACAACTATATAACTTTATATGTTAAAATTATACAAACCTGTAAGTAGAGTTGTAGATCAGCTCTTCTTTTTTCTATAAAAGAAGGATCCTTGTTGCCGATGATCTTTTTGGGAGGCAGAAGGTCTCTAGCAACCCCATGGTTGCCGACAAGTTTATCGTGAAGCTCGGCAAAGGCATTGTAGCGCTGCTTTACAGACCACTGAGCAGGTCCCACATTCAAGATAATATTATACAAGGTGACGCCATCACATTGCTCTGTACTTGGAATAGTTACACCAATATGATGCTCACGACTCAAAGATGCCATCTGTTGGGAAACAAGTATCAAATACAATAGCATAATCTTAACACTATAGATTGTAACATAACATAACTTCTGGTAGATCAGAAGGGTAGAGCCTAGCAGTGCAAACCTTGAATTAATGGAAGAAGGTGATTGTTAGACAAAGGTGCCTCAATACACCGACCAGGCGACCAAATTACATGTAGGCAGAGTGAGGACTCTGTGTAGGAAGTGAGAGGACTCGTTGAAGGATGTTTGAGGACTGTGTAGGAAGTGAGAGGACTCTGTGAAGGATGTTTGAGGACTGTGTAGGAAGTGAGAGGACTCGGTGAAGGATGTTTGAGGACTGTGTAGGAAGTGAGAGGACTCTGTGAAGGATGTTTGAGGACTGTGTAGGAAGTGAGAGGACTCGGTGAAGGATGTTTGAGGACTGTGTAGGAAGTGAGAGGACTTTGTGGAGGATATGTGAGGACCGTGTTTAGTCCCGTTTAAGCCAGGTTTTGAACTCAAGTCTGTTCACAACCACTCCCACACTTCCTCACAAATGTCCTTGACTCTACAGATCAAACCCTGGCATAGCCATTACCTGCTAACCTACTTGCATCTGCATACCTATGTATACACGTGTACATACACGCGTCTACATACCTATGTATACACGAGGAAGGAGCAAGGAACGCCTGGAGACACAGGGCGCGTCAGCTGACCATCACAAACACTCATGGCTCACCGTAAACAAACTTGCGATTCTCATCTCTTCTTCTTAACTTTCCACCATAAATAAAAAGTAATTGTGCCATTTAAATTAATTATATTGTTTTATATTTTAATATTTTCTTATTTTTGTAGGTAATACAGAGTTTAAATAGCAAATGTTCTTAAAAGCAATCGTATATTAGTTATGGGGTTCAAAAGGAGCCAAAACTATATTGTTCTACGTCATTGTTGCACTCTCAATTACGCTACCCTAACCTAACCAATAATCTAACCGTAACCTAACCGATACTAATTTATCTAAAAACCAACCTAACGCAAAAAAAGTTAAAATACCTAAAATAAGCTATCAATGTTGGCTTTATATCTGCTGTATGCGAGGTGTGTGACGTCACTGTGACGTCACGGGCTCACATCCTGAGACCGTTTTGGAGAAGATTGTTACTGTAGGTTGTAGGTGAGGAAGTGTCAGAGGCGGAGCTCCACCGTAAGATGTGCTCGCTGTTTTATTAACGTAATGGGTTATATTCGAGTCCCTGGTCGCTGAATATGCCGGTGCAATACTTGTCAATGTTTAAGGCGTGTGCTGCATGATGTTGTTAAACTGATCACCTGGCAAGATCCCCTCCGCGGACTTGAAGGGGTGGGAAAAACGGATCACATTTGGGGGTCCATGGCGGCGCAAGACAGTCAGGTTAAACCAATATTTCAGCCTCCAGATTAGTTAACGCTTTAGTTGAGTAGCCCTTGTGTGTGTGTGTGTGATGCATGCTTGTGGCGTTGTGGAAGTATTGCTGCGGCCACAGCTTGTAGTGACTATTGCCTTCACAGTGGGATTGGGTGGTTATAGATAGGAGCTGCCTCGTATGGGCCAATAGGCCTTCTGCAGTTACCTTTGTTCTTATGTTCTTATGTTCATGTGCTTGGGTAAGGCCAAAGGTTACTTCTATGATACGAGCCTTTTTTGGTGCCTTCGTTTGATAATTGTCAATATATATTTATTAGTCGATACGAGTTATTTTGAAGCCATGATAACGTCATGCTGTAAAATTGTCTACGGGCTTTTCACATGTAGTGTTATCTGCACATTAATAGTAACTTTGTTCACAGTAGGCCTCGTTCATAAGAATCATTTTGTAATTGTGTGTGTGTTGCTATCTTGCAATACAAATGCATTGTATTGCAAGACAAGAACACTTGTCTTGCAATACAAAACAATACAGTTTATTCACCTTCTTGCAAGAATGTGAATAAATATTTACTTGTAAAAAGCTAACATTTTAGTGGTGTAATACTGGGATCAGATGAAAGTTTTACTGTAAAAGTAATTTATATTAAAAGTATATGTGGCACATATATTAACTGTTGCCTAGCTGAGTTTGTGTAATAAACAATTATTTTTCTGTGAATATTACGTGGTGCAATGTATGAAGTTGGTCAGGAAATGACGACAAAATTTTCCATCACTTGCTTCAGACATTAATTAAAAAATAAGTTTGCATCTCATATTTTTATCTTGTAGTATTATTTGCCAGTTTGCTATTAGTGTTACATATAGACAGTGTTTACTGTAAGTGTTTGTCATAATAGAGTAGCTAGAATGTTTTGGTTAAATTGCTCTTTTCCTATTCACTAAATAAAAAAAAATGCTTTTGCTGATTTAAATAAATTTATAAAAAAAAATTGCTTTTCTGCCCTAACCTCTTTCATATTTGAAAACCATATCAGCGTATTTACATTAGAATTAGTGTGACTATATTAAATGGAGCCTGAGGAACAAAAGCGGACCACCAGGAAGAATATTTCTTTACAATAAATGGCTCATTTTTGTCTATAAATGTTGATAACTACACATGTCCAGTAACTAGACATCATCCTAGGGATGTGAAAATTAACAATGATACGCAGACGATGAGTCACAATAACATATAAATAAATAAATAAATAAATATGTTTATTCAGGTAAGGTACATACATAAAGTGATTTTACATAAATGGATCGATTTATAGATAGAGCTTAGTACATACAATGCCTAAAGCCACTATTACGCAATGCGTTTCGGGCAGGAATTTTAACGTGGCTGAAGATATGATGACCACATGCCAGAAGATGGAGACTATAACAATGTTTCGATCTGACCAGGGGACCCTGTCAATGGACGTGATAATGGTCCAGGATGGACCGAAACGTCGTCGTATCTTCGTCTTCTGGTGTGTGGTTTGGTAATCATTAACAATAATACTTTGGGTATTAATTTAACATTTATACTACATTGTTCAATATAGCCCATAGCTATTGCTTACAATTGTAGCCATTAGTTTATTCTATGCAGGAAAAGGGATACAGTATTTGGTTTTCATAGTTCAATGTAACAGTACTGTACATGAAAATAAATTTGCAGTACTGTATTATTACAAGAAGCAAAATTAGCCAAAGTTGGCATAATAATTGCAAGAATAATATGCAGGTACAGTTCCTACCTAATGTTGTTATATCTATTTCAGACTGCAATGGGAAAAAGACACAAATTTTACGAAAAGGGTAAAAAGCGCCGGCGTGATGATGGATTCTCTGATGAAGAGGAGAATGCAGAACTGGAAGGTGTTCCACAAGCTTCTAAACAAAATGTTGAGGTAATAGTTTAAAATAGGTATTAGCTAATCAAGGAAAAACTAGATCTGATTAATGAAGATACTTTATGGGCAAATTACACAGTGAAAATTTAATTTCAACCTGTCATATGATGGATAACTATCAGGAAAACCTGTCTATAAAGAGATTTCTCCCTCACTGCCAATATTCCTCAAAATCCTGCTCCTTAAAGCTTATGTTTCCAAAATAGGGAGATGAAACCAAAATAGGTTCCATCTCCCTCCCCCCCCTATTTAAATTGCCTTCCACACTTCCGTGGAAATAAACATTCCATTCACCTAAGCTGTATGGGTCTCGAATCCCCCCATTTGCCTTGATGACCTTTTCCAGTTGCTCTTGAAAATTTAACAGCGTTTTGGTATTTACGACTTCAGCAGGTAGAATGTTCCATGGGTTTATAACCCATGTGGGTGAAAAAGCATCTCCTGTTCTCAGTCCTACATTGTGGCTTGTTGAGCTTGAAACCGTTGCTCCTTGTTTGTGTTACATCTGACCATTTGAAGAAATTGTTCGGATCAACATCCTCTAACTTGTTCAGTATTTTAAAATGATGATGGACTAATAATCTGGATTAAAATTAAATTTCACAGGGTCCTCCAGAATTCTGGATTTTTTGTTTTTGACAAATTTCGAATTTGGAGAGGGTAATCCAGTAGCCAAATTTGATCTGTTTAGAGGCGTCTGTATTAGGGAGGTCTGGATTTGGGGGTTTAACACTATTGTGAAATGAATTCGGTATATTAATGGGTTCTATAAAATTTCATACATGTTTTAATATGAACTGTTTTAAAATTTTATATGGTACAGTGTATTTGTTTTGCAGGAACGTGGAGACCAGTCAACTCCTAAAGATCAATATGGAGCTTTTGACTATCGATCACAAATGGAGCTAAGAGAAGACCATGAAACACGCCCACTCTGGATTGCAACTAATGGCCACATCTTCTTGGAATCCTTTTCTCCTGTTTATAAACATGCAAAAGATTTCCTTATCACCATTGCTGAACCTGTGTGTCGTCCAGAGAACGTGCATGAATACAAATTGACAGCATACTCGCTCTATGCTGCTGTAAGTGTTGGTTTACAGACTCATGATATTATTGAATATCTCAAGAGACTGTGCAAAACAACTTTACCACCTGGAATCTGTCAGTTTATACAAAGTTGTACTCTCTCATATGGAAAGGTTAAATTGGTGTTGAAGAAAAATAGGTATTATGTTGAAAGTGATTTCCCAGATGTTATCCAAAAACTTATCAAACATCAAACCATCCAGGAGTGTATGTTGAGTCCTAGCGAAGGAATAGTGAGCACAGAGAAGCAAAAATCCCAAGCTATCATGTTCACAAGTCACCAAGCTCAGCTGGCAGGGGGTTCGGAGGACGTGAAGGCTGATGGTAAGACGGATGGTGGTGATGCTAATGGTGTCAACAAAGAAGGCGATGGAGCTGTGCCTGAAGATATTACAGATTTTTATGATAAAATTGATAAAGCTGATGAGGAGGAGGATGAAGATACAAATCTTAAGACTTTATCTTTTGAGGTGAATCAAGATCAAATTGAATTGCTACAGAAAACATGTATAGGACTTGATTACCCATTGCTGGCTGAGTACGACTTTAAAAATGACACTGTGAATGAGGATATTAAAATCGATCTTAAACCATCTGCTGTGTTACGACCCTACCAGGAGAAAAGTTTACGAAAAATGTTCGGAAATGGACGTGCAAGATCAGGTATAATTGTGCTTCCCTGTGGAGCAGGTAAAAGTTTAGTTGGTGTCACAGCCTGCTGTACTGTTAACAAAAAAGCTCTTGTTTTGTGCAACTCTGGTGTGTCTGTAGAACAGTGGAAACAGCAGTTTAAGATGTGGTCCACAGCTACAGATGATATGATTTGTAGGTTTACCTCTGATGCTAAAGATAAGCCATTCAATGCTGGTATCTTGGTGACTACGTATGCCATGATTTCCCATAATCAGAAGCGTGCATATGAAGCTGAACAGACGATGAACTGGCTGAAGGAGCAAGAGTGGGGTATAATGGTTCTTGATGAAGTGCATACTATTCCTGCCAAAATGTTTCGAAGAGTTCTCACAATTGTTCAATCACATTGTAAGCTGGGACTAACTGCAACACTTGTTAGGGAGGATGATAAGATTGCTGACCTCAATTTCCTGATTGGTCCTAAGCTCTATGAAGCCAATTGGCTGGAACTGCAGAAAGAGGGATTCATTGCAAAGGTGCAGTGTGCCGAGGTGTGGTGCCCTATGACCCCAGAGTTTTACAGAGAATATCTTATGGCAAAAGTATCAGACCAAAAAATTAAATTGCTCTGTGCTATGAATCCCAATAAATTCAGAACATGTGAATTCCTTATCAAATACCATGAAAATCGCAATGACAAGATAATCGTTTTTATTGATGAAGTGTTTGCACTAATCCATTATGCAAAAACTATGCAGAAACCTTATATATGTGGAAAGACTGGGCAGAAAGAACGAATGGCTATTATTCAGAACTTCAAGTTGAATCCCAAAGTGAATACAATATTCTTCAGTCGAGTAGCAGATACATCATTTGATATTCCAGAAGCAAATGTTTTAATTGAAATATCTTCACAAGGTGGATCTCGGCGTCAGGAAGCTCAGAGATTGGGCCGCATTCTGAGAGCCAAGAAAGGAGCTATCGCAGAAAATTTCAACGCATTCTTTTATGCCCTCCTATCTCAGGACACACGAGAGATGGGATACTCACGCAAAAGGCAAAGTTTTTTGATTAATCAAGGTTATGCATACCAAGTGATTACACCAACCCAGATGGTGGGCATGGACGATGAGCAGCTGCATTACACAACACGAGAAGAAAAAGTCCAGCTCCTGGAACAAATCTTAGCCGCTTCTGAATCGGATATGTATGAAGAAGGTGTGTCTAACGAGCGTGGCATGTCTGGATCTCAACGTCGGGTGGGCAATATGGGATCAATGTCGGGTGCGGATGACTCAATTTACGGAGAAAGAAGAAGAGGAGCAAAGAAAGACAGTCACCATCATTTTCTTTTCAAGAAGTTTAGGTCATAGAGCTCAGCATTTTCTTATCATGGACTGTAGATCATGAAGGTATAGTATCTTATTTTTCATCTGATAATTACCTTATCTTGCCTTGTTAAATTACATTTGAACTTTGAGTGGCATTCTTTGAGGGGTTTTTAAATTCTAATGAAATGTTTTTTATTAATGGCTAAAGGATTACACAATAATGGCCCCCAGATGGACCAAAATGTTGTCAATGTTTTGCCTTCAGATTAGTGGATTGGATGTCTGATGGACTAAAAAAAATTTATATTTGTTTGCCTTATGTGTTTTACCATCTTTTTGCATATTTAATATGGGTAAAGCCCATCTATTTTTTTTATCCCTTCAATTTTTTTTAATGATCTGTGATATACTAAATAATGTGTTGGAACCCAAATATATTTTGCAATATAAATCAATTTAAATGTATTTTTATTTGATAACCAAGGAGTTTCTTCACTTGCAAAATATTTTTTGTCTCGAAGTTCAGGCAAAATGTTGCTGCTTGTGGTAGACTCCCAGCCTCTTTACACACGTCATTGTTTTTCCAAATATTTATATGCATATGCTGTATTGAATTTCAATAAGTTTTATTGACATTTGTACTGTAATACCAATATATATAAAGTGTACTAATGTATGGCCACAAAGTGCAGGACTTTCAATCGGACATTATTCAGTTGTGATGAAAAGTTAACAGGTGGTCGTAATACAGATGGGGAGGGAATTATCAGGAGAAAGTGCTAAGTCATTATGACTATATAGCACTGGGTAGGGGTCAGGATAAGGACTTGGGATAGGACGGGGGGAGGGGGTTGAAGGAATGGTGCCCAACCACTTCGACAGTCTGGGATTGAATGCCGACCTGCATGAAGCGAGACCGCTCTACCTTCCACCCCAATTGGTTGGGTGTTGTTTCATGCTTATTATGTGGCTAGTCTGGATGTCTTGAGTTTTCTCATAATTAGTGTATACTGTATATAAAAAACGGGCTCGCCATAGCCCGTGCTACTTCGAACTTTGTTCCAGGTAGCGAATCTTTAACAACAACAACAACAAAGTATATTTGGGTTTTGTATAATACTGTAGCTGGAGATCGGCATTTGCATATTTAACTTCACCACCCTACCTTGAGGTTATCTTACGTGATTCAAAGGACCAGGACCAAAGGATTCAAAGGTCAGCTATAGGCTGTTTAAGTGGGCTGAGTCATGGATTCTCCTGAACATCATTTCAGATTATTTAAGTTGTTTAAACAGCTTGGTACTAAGACTAGTTAAAAAAAATTGTTTTTGGACGTTTGATTTTGTACGCTTGTTTAACAAATATTACTGCAAAGTCATTTAATTAATTTGGATCACTTGAAAGTACAAAAGTTTTATATAGTTTGCAAAAAATGTATAAATACAGTAGTGTACTGTGTAACTATAAAACCAGAATCATGAATCTTGATTTCTTTTTGAATATTGTAAAATAGAATAATATTTTTGAAATATGATTTATAAATTTTGCAAAGCCTACTGATTTGCACATGAAGTGAAAATTTTCATCAAAATCTGATACTGTAATGGACAAATTTGCAAAAAGGTGTTTTGAAATTTATTTTTCCCACCAATAATGTAACGGACAATAAGCCTTTTTTTAATTATATAACATGCTTTGCATATAATTTTCAATGACCTGTATTAAACTAATGTTTTATTTACATAGTAAAAACAAAATACTAGTTCATAAATTTTCTTTTTTGCCAGAAAATTTTACCACCGTCGAAGGCGACTTAAAAATTTGAAACATAAGAGTTGACCGATTTAAAAATAACGCCTTTTGAACATCCCGCAATTTTGATGGTGCTACATAATCTCCCCGGCTTGGCGCCTTCTTTTGATAATTAATTACTTCTTTTAAAATAAAACTAAATTTAGCTAATAATCTTAGCTTTAATGTAGTTTAGTTTAGTTCATTTATTATGCGCCCCATACCCATCTTGTGGGCGGTAGTGGAAAGGGTTACAGAGGCACATAGTAGGCTCAGGGACTGAACCCCACAATTCATTTAGCTAAGCAAGTTACAATCTTGATGAGCTAGTTACAAAATTCAATATAAGTCGTCACATCAACAATGGGTTCGAGACCGACCACAAGTACAGGTTCTAAATTAAGCAACTGACATATGTGGAGAGCTAGTGTCACAATTTATATGTTTGTCCTACACACCGCCCCCCATCCAGTGGGCAGCGGTGGATAGGTTACAATCACTTAGTTACTACCTACAGTTAGCAAACTGGGGATATTGGGCTAAAATTTATGGTAGCAGATCATTTTGAATGAAATATTTACACATCGCTGGAACATTGGTTATAGAATTGTCTCGGAATTCACGTATCTTTTCGCACTCCATCACATAGTGACGGAGGGTGTGCGAATAATTTTGTTGACACAGTTTACATTTGGTCAGGTCTACATCGGCAGATAATGAGAATCTGCCTCATTATATTAGGTGGGAAGGTAGGGATAGTAATTTATAAAGGCTTAATCTCTTGTGGTGAGGGGAAGTGCCGTTGTTGGCTCTCTTGGCGAGACCATAAACCTAATACGTTCTGAGTTCAGTTGCATTTGTAATCCATTTTTAAGGATTTTAGGGATGATAAGGGCACCTGACAGCTGGGTGGACAGCGCTTCTGATTCGTAGTCTTGAGGTTCCGGGTTCGATCCCCGGTTTAGGCGGAGACAAATGGGCAAAATGTTTCTTTCATACTGATACCCCTGTTACCTAGCAGTAAATAGGTACCTGGGAGTTAGACAGCTGCTATGGGCTGCTTCCTGGGGGTGGAGGCCTGGTCGAGGACCAGGCCGCGGGGACACTATATAAGCCCCGAAATCATCTCAAGATAACCTCAAGATTTCAAGATATGATGACGTTTGATAAAGAAGGCTTGGAAGGCGTCAGTGTAGAGGTTGGGATGTGTTAGGCTAGGCATCTTGATACAATTAAAAATTTATTTTCAGTGATTCGATCACTTATAGGCATGGTATATTAAGTTCCTTGTTCATCGTATAGATGTAAATCTGGGCCAAACATGGTTTCGATTTTAATACAGAAAAAAAATCGATTGTTCTCCAATTTCTTATTTACAGTAACCACACAATGGCTCCCTCAAGGACTCAATCCATGCAGGGATAACTCAATCCACCTGAGGGTAACACAGAATCCTGTACTGGTCCGGATAACTCATTATCGTCACAATGAAAAATTAGAAAAGCAGATACAAAGGTGAAAAGTGGAGGCGGATGTGTTGACAGATAGCGTGTGGTCAAATGATGTTGGCATGAGGCTGCTGGTCAGGGAGAGGACGGGAAGATGGAATTGTATTGAAGTTCTTAATGTTCCACTTGGGGAGTGTCAGGGGATAAGTTGGTGGCTGAAAGCAGGCGATGAGTCACAATAACGTGGCTAAAGTATGTCGACCAGACCACGCACTAGAAGGTGAAGGGACGACGACGTTTCGGTCCGTCCTGGACCATTCTCAAGTCGATTGTGAGAATCACAATCGACTTGAGAATGGTCCAGGACGGACCGAAACGTCGTCGTCCCTTCACCTTCTAGTGTGTGTTTGGTGGCTGAAGTTAACACATTTTATGAGAAGTTTGTGGTCACTATCAATATCCGGTCCAGTGTGTAATTGAATGTAACAACCTAGCACTAATTCTCCTTTCACAGCACTTACCTCGCAGCATATGTTCAAGCTGAACCAATTATGACACATCACTTGATGTATGTTTTGGTTCAGCACACATTCACCATG
>WNGS01052365.1:13222498-13233684 GCA_020271785.1 Procambarus virginalis
GCCTTGGCTGTGGTGTCTGTCCGAGGTGCCTCCTCTGGGTCTTTCAGCCATTTCCTGGTTCTCTTTTTTTTATGGTCTCTGTTTGCTTTCTGCCTTCTTATTTGAGGCCATTTGGGCTTCTTGTGTTTACTGCTGAACTGTGCACCCTGTAACCTGCAGGCAGCATACCCCCCCCCCTGCCTTCCCAGCACAGTGCCTGGTCCTCGACTATTTGTGGTTTGTGCTAGTCGTCCTGGGCTGTGGGTCTGTCCCCTCGGGTCTGGTTGTTTAGTCTCGGGCGTGGGCTCTTTTTTTATTCCATAGTCTTGCCCCATTTTCTTGGACTTGTACATGGATTGTACTGGAGGCCATGCTTGATTTTTGATAACTTGGTCTAACAGGCTGTTGCTTAGAGCAGTTCACAGACCAACATATCCACTACAACCAGTTCAGCATTTTTTTGCAGGAACTTGTCTAATTATTTCTTGAAGAAGTAATTATCAAAAGAAGGCACCAAGATTTGTTGAAGTCCACCTTGCAGCAATATTTCTTATGTTTGCTGGGAGAGTACTGAATAAATGTGGACCTCTGATGTTCATACAGTGCTTTCTGATTGTACCTATGTCACCTCTACTCTTCAATGGTTATATTTTGCTGTGCAAATTTGGGACCTGGCCTTCTAGTATCCTCCATGTATATATTATTTCATATATCTCTCATCTTTTTTCTAGAAAATACATTTTGACAGCTTTGAGAGGTCCCAATAATTTAAGTGCTTTATCGTGTCTGTGTGTGTTGTATATGTTCTTTGTATTCTCTCTCTTTCAGAAAGCTCTCCATGCTCTAAAAGGGAAAGCAAGTACTGAGCAATAATCATGGTGGAACAGCACCAGTGATTTAAATAGTACAAGCATTGTGGTGGAATCCCTAGCTTTGAGCATCTCTTGTGCTGGTTATGGTCACTTGTTTCCTTGACCTCTGTCGGCTGGATCTAGGCTCCAGTCCTTAAGGTGGCATACCGTAACATATTTTGGCTGGCCATGTGTCCCTGGCCATATTTAGTACAAGGAGTCTCTCTTCCTTGGGTATCCTGGTCTACCATCTAGTGGTAGTCATGTGCATCACAAATAGGGTACTTTTCATGCCACAATGAAGTTGTTTACTTGTTGAACTTGTTCTTGTTTACTTAGGGGTTGTTATTGTCCTTGAAGCAGTCACTTGTTTTATTGCACCTAACTCTTCAAAGGTGTTTATTTTCTTTGTTTTGGGTAAATCTCTGATCACCAAGCTCCCCCTCACCTTGTGAAGCAAGGCAAGTGTTGGTTGTGGCATCTGATGCATCAGAGTGGGTCTCGGAAGCCTGGTGTCATTTCCTAAGACTTGGCATTGCTAATGCTTAAAGGTCAGGGTACTACTGAGGGGACTTTCCAGGATTTCAGTACAGGTTTACAAAATGGTTAGTAAATGTGTTGTCCATAAGCATTTACTAAATTTAGTTTACTGTCTTACATGGATTAATTGATCAGTAGAACTGATAACCAATACTCATATTTGATATAATTTCCTGTATGTGGGTAAATGAATGCCTGTATTTCAATATTGGTTTGTAAAAAAAAAATTAAAAACAGTTTCCAAATTTGTTTACTGCTTTATTTGGGTTATGAGATTAAAGAATTGATAATCAGTACTTAAATTTTATGTTGTTGTTTGTAATTAGATTAATTTTTGTAATCTTTCTAAAAGTTGTTCCTTTCCAGCACTGATAATTGTGATCATTATGATAATTTTAGTACAGACATTAATCATTTTCTTACAAGAAAAGTTATATGTTGTGTCTTATAAACATTATATGATAAATATATCATTTGATTATTAGTTTGTATTATGAAGTGTGTTAGTGGAATGTTTATCAATGAAACAGTATGATACACTACACAACGAGCTCTTAAGATCATAATAATGTGTTGTTTTTTACCAAAGATCATTTTTGTAAATATATAGCTGATATTTTGTCCTTGTTCCTCCATTCCCAATGCTTAAATTTAGTTGTTGAGTTGCATAATATGAGCCGGTCGGCCGAGCGGACAGCACGCTGGACTTGTGATCCTGTGGTCCTGGGTTTGATTCCAGGCGCCGGCGAGAAACAATGGGCAGAGTTTCTTTCACCCTATGCCCCTGTTATCTAGCAGTAAATAGGTACCTGGGTGTTAGTCAGCTGTCACGGGCTGCTTCCTGGGGGTGGAGGCCTGGTCGAGGACTGGGCCACGGGGACACTAAAGCCCCGAAATCATCTCAAGATAACCATGCTTATACACATCATACATACATTCACTTGTAGTTTAGAGCTTTGCATCAACACTAGTACTACTATAAATTAAAAGAGCACTAGGCTGTGAGAATAAGTTAAGAGAACTCAAGTCTAACAAGCCATAGAGGCTTGGTAGCAGAGGCAATATGATCACAACATACAAGATAATCTATACAGGTGGTCATCAAGTAGGATTCATTGAAATATATTGTTTTGCGTGCCATCTCCAGCCACAACTTCAAAGTAATTATGGCAAAACTCAAGAATCAGAAAATTTAGATATGAACCAGGCACAAAATCTTTGATGATAGTACACCAGAGCAGTCTAATAGTAAATAAGAAATGTATAGATAGTACTAGGGAGCTTTAGTAATAAGGAAAAAATTCCAGTTTGCAGCAGGATGCTGCTTCTGGAAACTTTCCTTAAGACTGCTCAATAGCTCGGTCGATAGAACTTCAGCCTCACACGCATGGGGTCCATGGTTCGAGTTTCCTAGAGCCCATATAAATGATTAGGAATATTGCGATGATTGAAATTTTTTTTATCAAGAAGACGGAGGGGCCGATCATAGTGGCAGGCATACAATGCCAGGTTAAGAATAAGAAAAATTACCTCCTGACTGTGATAAACAAAGGGTTGAGATGTTACCTAGCACATCTTTCAACTGCATAGGATAATGCAGTGATTTGACACATTCTTTGTCTTGTGAAAATTCAGACATGGCACCCTTGAAGGAATATCATTACCATTGAGAATACTACATGGTCCTGTAGTGCAGTAGTCTACATCCTTAACTCTCAAAGATCCTGGGTTTTGTCCCTAGCCAAGAGAGAAAAGCTTGGGCACATTTCCTTTGACTTGATACCCACCTGTTCACTTACCAGAAAATAAGTTCCTGGGATTTAGGCAATTGTTGTGGGTTGCATCTGGGAAAATTCAGTAGTTAACCTAAGGGGATCTTGATACCCCCAAGTACATGCTTGCTGTCAATAATGAAGGGACTTACATTAATACGGGGTAAAAATATACTGAGAATAGGTTATACAATTAATAACAACAGCATTAAGGTTTAGAACATCACATTACAGTACTTGCAGGCCTCAGGTAGAGGCCTGCCATTCTTTATTTAATTTTAAGCTACAGTATAATAGAAATAGTGAAACTGGTTCCAATTTTTCTAGGGCTTTATTGTATGGTCAATTGATGTGATTTCATAAATATCTGCATGTTGGGAATATTGCAAATATGAGTGATGAATAATTATTGATAGATTTATGGGCTTGAGAATGTTACAACCAGAGCAAAGCTGATGCTGACTAACCATAATGTGTTGTGGTTGCCATCTTCTGTTTGTCCACAAAGTTGGCCAAGATGGAAAACCTTGAGAACATTGGTTATATATATAACAAAAAGGTTACAGACATCTCTGATGTACAGGTGTACAGTACTACCATACTGATAAGTTCAACCAGGATTGATAGTGACTTGCAATGAGTCATCTTGCCCTCTACTGTGTTCAGAAATCAGAGAAAGAATGGGGGACAAGCCATCCAAGAGAGTGATGCATACTTTAGATGGTAGTTAACTTGTGCTTCACTTATTTGTACTTATTTGTAGTCAGTACTATCAAGCAAGCATGAGCTATGCTTCAGTATTGCTAATCTTTTTGGCTTCCATGCTTGCATGGGTCTTCTATTCATCCTTATGCCATCTGATTATCATTGCCCATTTCCTTGGCAGCAAATATGACCTGCCATTGTTGTCTCCAGACAGATATTGCTGCAATAAGTGATTAATGAAGGTTGGAATTTTCTCGTGTACAAGTCCAGACTTGAGTACAGTCATTAGCACAGGCTTGGGCTTCAGGGATGGCATGTAGTGGATCATTGAAACAAACATTCCATAATAATGGACCAAGCAGACTTTCATGTGGTTTACTGGCACCAATTAAGGGGCTTTCAAACTTCTATGCTAAGAGTTACTCTTAGTTAACATTCTTGAAGTTAGTTACCAGGTAGTAAACAGAGATGCCTAGTGCTTGAAGCTTTGATGTTTATTCATCATGACATACACAGAGTTTTGACTCGGATCATGAAGTAAGCTGCTGAGGCTGGCTTCTAGATTAATGACTTGCATCTTAGCAGAAAGATTTGTTTCCAGTAGATAGCATTTTCTTGATTTTTGACTGCAGTGGTCCTATCTTCTTTTAGTTGTGGGATCGAGACGCGGATAAATTTCTGGTGGTCTCTATGGTCTACCAGACTTTGGAACCTGCTCTTCCTTAATCAGTTTGCCTTCACACCCCAGACTCAACACTCATGTGAGATGACAAATAGAAATTCTCCAGAATGCAGCTCAATACACTGAAGCAGTAATTACACTATGCATTCAAACAGTAAATATTATTCTGGTGACAATTGTTGACTGTTGCAGGATAAATATTACCTTTGTAGGCTTTTATCTCCTGCAGACAAATTTGCTGTTTATTCTTATTTTTCAAAGGAATATTACTACAGTATTTATAGTGCTATAAAAATATATAATATTTTGATTATAAACAAATATACTGCACTATATATAATAATTTTACATTTAAATTAATGGTAAATATTTTATTACAGACTATTTGCATTTGATATACTGTATTGGAAGAGCAACACTTAGATGAGTACATGAACATCTTGTCTGTGCTGTACTAGAGTCAAAATGGTACTCTAATGGCTTTTTATCTCCAGCTTGAAGTACAAGAAATTGTGTGTTTGTTTAATAAGTACTGTATCTGATTAAAACTAGTGTACAGATAGTGTACAAAGTATATAAATGTTTAATTTTACTGTTCTTTTACAAATATTTATGGACAACCAAAATAGCTGTATGAATGAGTAGCATGTTAGGAGCGTGCGAGTAAAATAAACGTGTTACTTAACAAATACGTACTGTACAGTGTAATGAGTGGAATTATGGTTTATATTTTGAAAACTAAGTTTGCATGGCATACACTTCAATCGTAGATAGCACAGAGATTAAGTGAAATAAAATATTTATTGAATCTCGCCTAATGTAACATATGTTGACCAGACCACACACTAGAAGGTGAAGGGACGACGACGTTTCGGTCCGTCCTGGACCATTCTCAAGTCGATTGTGGTCCAGGACGGACCGAAACGTCGTCGTCCCTTCACCTTCTAGTGTGTGGTCTGGTCAACATACTTTAGCCACGTTATTGTGACTCATCGCCTGATAATGTAACATATTAGGCCCACCTTGCACAGTGGGGGCCCATAATGCTGTGTTTTGTTTGAAGCCCATGGACTGCAGCACTCTGCAGATTATGATGTATTAACTCATGGCAGTCAGATTATTAAGCTTTACCTCTGCCATCAAAAGATGGCTCTGAAGCTAATGGATTATAGTACAATACTTGTAAAAACTTTAAAAAAAAATGAACTGTCAATATGTAGACCAATGTTTTGTAAATACAGTACAGTAGTAAGAAAATATGATTTATATTAAAAAATATATTAAATTTCCAATATAAAATTAATGCTGTGAAATACCGAGTGTAAATACTATTGTGTAAAACCACACATACCAGCACCTGTCAGTTGCAAGGAGGAGGAAGTTATTAGGGGAAAGCTCCAAGCCATTACAAGTACAGTATATAGCACTTGGAAGGGGTCAGGATAAGGGTTTGGGATGAGATGGGGGAGGAAGGAATGGTGCCCAACCACTTGGATGGTTGGGAATTGAACGCTGACTTGCATGAAGCCAGACCGTCGACCATCCAGCCCAAGTGGTTGTTGCAAGAGGGCAGCAAGAACAAAATTGACAACTAAGCATAACTCTGAATGCACCAAATGAATACAGTGACTTTTTTTGTTTTTTGTGTATCATAATTTTCTATATCCTCTAAAGAAAAACATAATTCAGTTTTCTTTTACCACCAAGAGAGGTCTTATATACTCTATAGTTACAGAGCAAGGGTTAATGTCCTTCATGTAATAAAAAGTCATTTGTGTGTATATCCTCAAAACCGATAAATGATGTAATGGTGAAGGGTTCAAGTGTGTTGCATGTTTGATAGGTTTGTTACGGTTGGTAGCGAGAATTTTTTGTCTCGCACAAAGGCAAAAATATCTTTTTGCCAAGGATTTCACAATTAATTGAACCTGTTCAGAAGTAAATATTAATTACAAATAAACATAAATTTTGTATTTGTGACTACATGTTTCAAAATTACATACATTTAAAGGTACGGTAATTTTCTGTAATATCTGTGCAAAATAATATTAATCACAAATGTAATCAAATATTGTTAATGCACTTTATATACCGGTATAAATATACATGTATATTATTATAATGTCTTACATGCAGGTCTTTTTTTTAACACTTTTCAAAAGTTCTTTTAAAAGTGTTTGAGAGTAATATTTTAAAATATGCTTTGTCATATTATCATTTTGCAAAATATTAGTGTCAATAAGCGTGTCGAACTGTTGCTTGAGAAATCATATGTTCTTTGACAAATCTCTTGATTATTAAGTACTGTACAGTATATTGCATCAATGTAATCTCTAAATAGAAGAACTGTTTTAACAAATTTCAGGTAGAGCAAGGTAGAACATGGCCATCATACCTTTCATACAATACTAAATATTATATGTACTGAATAAGTCACAATAATGTGACTGTACAAATAGCCCAACCCACACGTGAAAATAAATTAAAATGACAACGTTTCAGTCCGCCCTGGACGCTCATCAGGTCGTGAATTTATAAGGGTCCAAGATAGACCACATTGTTTTGTCTCTTCTTCATATGTGTGGGCTGGGTTATTTATGAATATTATATGCTTCAAGTATGGAAATTTACAAATATAACACTGTGATAAGATTATGGCCTTCAGTTGTCGTCATATCTTAATAATCCAAGTCATTTTTGTAATAAGAGCCAACTGGTTGTAAACAAGGTGCTAGCTTCATCGTGTTGTAAGATGATCATCCGTCCTCCCACGGCTGGTACAGTAATACACCTGGCTTGGGGTGGAGACACATACTTCACGTACAGTATACCTGACGTTTGGAATTATTCCCATTGTTACAATTCAAATTTGTAGAGTGTTTTTGTTAGTTTATTTGATACCGAGGTGTTTGTTATTGATCCTCACTACCCTACTTGTTTACAAAAAAATTTAATCAGAAATTACTTTCCTGAAAATCAGTTATATGGCAATTGAATTTTACTTAAATATTTTTCACAAGAATTTTTCACTTTTTAAAAGTCATTGGCCATACTCAAGTTTATTGTTGGTAAATCTAGACTTTACAAATACGTAGTCTTAAGTGAATATATTAAGATTCTTTCCTTAGTCATAGAATGACACCTTTTTTTTGTATAATTGTCATATAATTGAAGGCCACATCTAGAATGACTTAATTGACTTTTCTGTGCAGTTATGTTTTGTAGCGCGAGTGGATGAATGTAACACTTTTGGGAACTAGTATGTTTCAATACTCATAAGTCTTTTATTTAGAGAGACCTTGTGTTCTAGTCATGAGAGCACTGTTTCTTATGTGGTTAAATTAGATCTCTTTATATCATGTATTGGAATCAGATGAACCCACACAATATTGGTAAGAATCTGATATTTGTAAAGCTTTGATAAATTATTTGAAACTTTCGTACTTGTGTATATTTGGGTCCATTTCATTTTGTGCAGAAAATTTTAAATTATTTACTATCGATCCCCAGTTTTGCACAGGAATGTGTTCCCTAGCATTACAAAAAAATTCTGAGGTTATAATTTTCATAGAGTATCTTGTGCAAAATATAGGATGTATTTCAATGCTTAAGAATAGTATTACATGAAAATTAAAGTAGCATGTAGTGTATTGTCAATTTTTAATTAGTTAAAAAAAGTCTAAATTTTTACCTTTAGGTTTGATCCCATTATTTTGTGGGGGGTTTGGCTTTGGTACTGTGTTTAAGCCAGCAGGCTTTGTTGGGTGACTTAAGGCATCCAACAACTTCAGGCATCTTCAGGCATACTGGGAAAAATCAAGAACAAAGCTGTCCGAGGCTTTCATATATGTATATATGGCATGCATTGAAACCCCATCAATTGTTAGTTGAACCAACCCAGTGCCTGCTGCTCCTGGAGAACAACACTCTTCTTTAAGAAAGCAAATGATTGCCCTAAATGAATCTGAGTGGAGAAATGTCATGAGTGGGGTACTGCAAGGTTCCAGTTTGGGGCCAACCCTTTTTGTCATTTACATCAATGACATGAGAATATTACAAACTACATCAAATTTGCAGATAAAACTAAGATTTATGGTAAAGTAGGAAGTGATATGTAGGCCTTATTAAGAAATCTACATAACCTCCACAAGTGGTCGGAAGATTGGCAAATGTTTTTCAATATCGAAGTTGCAAGACCTTGCATTTCGAGCATAACAATGTGCATCACAACTACCAAATTTACTACATTACCATGCAGCAGATTGATGAAGAAAAAGACCTTGGAGTCAGAATCCACCAATCACTGAAAGTTGCACAACAACTGGGAGCTACAGTAAAAAAAATTGATCCTTGAAATAGTCAAATGAAACTTTGACTTCAAGGAAAATAAAGTAGTTATACAACTGTACAAATCTTTGCCGCGCCACTACTTGGATTATTGTATCCAAGCATGGAGACCATCTTCAGAAAGACATAACTGCTTTGGAGACTGTTTAACACTAGCCAACAAAAAGTCAATCCAGAACTGTGTCGACTTCATACAGGAATGACTGAGGGCCACAGGGATAATGACATTTGCATGTCAAACACGACAGGCCTGACCTCATCTAAACATCTGCTTGAAACGCTATGCGTGTTAGTGGCTTTGCAAGCATGTAAAAATACCAATATTATGTAATCTCACAAACCCATTGTACCTAATTTGTAAATAAACATAATATTGAATAATTTGGAGGATATTGATCCAGACCATTTCTTTAAAAGGTCAGATTGTAACACGGATAAGGAGCAACAGTTTCAAGGTCAACAAGCCACAATGCAGGACGGAAAACAGGAGAGGCTTTTCTGCCCATAGGGTTATAAATCCTTGGAACCGCCTACCCGCCGAAGCCGTAAATACCAAAACACTGTGGCTTCGTGTCTTCATTGATGCCCCACTATATAGTGGCCCTCTGGTAAATTAATGTAAATTTAAAGACTCATGCACTACCCAGGGTGAGGCACCCTCCACAGGAGGCCGGCACACTGGGACGAACTCTGGAACTCCCAATGGAAGGCAACCCTAGCGAACACCTAGGTAAGGCCTCCATAATTATGCTCATGCAACGTGTGGCAAACAGTTATGCAGAATCCTGCAAGTAACGCTTAAGAAAATACTAAAGGTAGAATAATACACAAGCAAATGGTCCTCCCGGGACAGGGTCCAAACGATGGCTAGAAGTTACACACACAGATCACACTAATGTGATCGATGCATCAAATGAACAAATCCACAAGGGCCGTGGATTTGTTCATTTGATGCATCACGTTAGTGTGATGTGTGTGTAATGATGTAAGGGCGAAGAGGGAGAACGGCCTATTGACATAGCTCGGGTGCAGGGGGGGGGGAGTTGTGTAAAATCCTGGTTTGTGCCTCGTAGAGGCTGTGGGATCCAGTAAGTTCAGTAGAACTTCGGTTTCAACTCTTTTTTTTTTTTTAAACCTGTAGTAGCTCAGTCGATTAAGGCAATGTCTGGGATGCTCCTGGACGCAGGTTCGAATCCTCGTCAAGGCCATTGTGATTTGTTCGATGGCTAGAAGTTCTGGCCCAGAGCGTATCTGGAAAAACGGACAAGAAGGGCAAGACGACAGATGGAGCACTTTCAAGGGTGACACCAGAATAATGACTTAGTGGGTACTCCACCTGAGCCAGACGCTCCGGTGTTGGGGCGATGAGACGACCTAACTGCTGGGTGTCTCGTTTTCTGCTCTCTTTCCGTCTTGCTGCTCTCTGTTCTACCTTTCTCGGTTATAGTCATTAGCATTACTGCTCTGCGCCTCTTTAAGGAGATTAGATTTTGGCCTATAATCTGCAATAGATTATTAATGACGCGCAAGGATCTGGTATTATTTGGTAGTGTGGAGTTAGTTCAGACCAATCCTAGAGTATGCAAGACGAAGTTCGAAAAAGTTCCGAGGACAGGTTGAAGAGATATGCCACCAGACTAGTTGAGGAGCTGAAAGGTATGAATTACAAGGAAAGGCTACAGAATTAAACCTCACGTCACTTGAAGACAGAAGTCTTAAGGGAAACATAATTGCCACTTGAAAATTCTCATAAGAACGTACAGGGAGATAGGTAGAAACTTAGTATGCAAATGAGCAGCAGAGAAGTTGGAAGGATTTTTTTGTGTTAATCAGTTAACAAATGGAATGCATTAAGAAGCGAGTTAGTAGAGGCAGACTCTTTACACACCTTTAAATGTAGATATGATAGAGCCCAGTAGGCTTAGAAATTTCTATACCAGTATATTGACAGCTGAGAGGCGGAACCAAAGATCTGAAGATTGATTCCTACCCCCCGCCCCCCCCTGCAACCACAACTAGGTGAATAGAGGCACCAGGTGAAAGATCATCAGCCTGGGGGAGTGTGTTCACCAGCCTGGTGGAGTGTTCACCCAGCCTGGGGAATGGGTTCACCAGCCTGGGGGAGTGTTCACCAGCCTGGGGAGGTGACCTCCCAGGCTGGTGAACACTCCCCAGGCTGGTGAACACTCACCCAGGCTGGTGACACTCCTCCTTCAACCCCAAGTAGGTGAACACTCTCAGGCTGGTGAACACTCTCCTTCAACCCCACGGCTGGTGAACACTCCCCTAGGCTGGTGAACACTCCCCCAC
>WNGS01052365.1:13240873-13251247 GCA_020271785.1 Procambarus virginalis
CAATGTATGGATATGTGAAAACAACTTCTACTGTTCCCAACACTAGTCCACAGGTGCCGCCGGAACTGCAGTTGTTGTGACAACCTGAGAAATCGCCTATAAAACTGGGCCTCCGTTATTGATTTATAGTTTAACAAACTCTACAACTAGCTCATCCTTCTGTCATTTGCTTATAGCTAAATGAATATTGGTTCAGTTGCTGAACCCCTGTAACCTTTTACACTGTCACTCAATCACAGGATGGGTGTGGGGCACCACACATGGGTAAATACTGGTTTGGTAACAAGGTTTGATTTGTGGAACCAATTACCGGGGTAATATAATAGACGTAGGATCCCTTGATAGTTTCAAGCGTAGGTGAGACATATGTATGAATGAGTTTGGATGCATATAAATAGGAGCTGCCACGAATGTGCCAAGGCCTTTGCATCTTCTTTAAGTCTTATGGGTAGGATGGGTATATGACTCACGGGATGAGTATGGTGTCCACTACAATATTGTTCTTGTTTTAGGTTCAGCTATGCTGAACAAAAAGTTCCAAGTAGCACGGGTTATGGTGGGCCCGTAGTGAACTTACCTGGTACAGGAGCGGGACTGTATATGCGGAATTCACAGGATGGGTATGGGGTCTACTACCACTCACAGGATGGGTGTGGGGTCTACCGCTCACAGCATGAGTATAGGGTCACGCAGGATAGATATGGGTGGATAATAAATGAACTAAACTGAACCGGGGATTCGCAGGCATCAGTGTTGAGAGACACCTGGCGGCCTCAGCCCCAGTCGTCAGCCAGCAGCTGCTGGGATCAGTACACTCTTTCCTGTTGTCCTGTAGACTTTTGCACGTGAGTTCATTATCGTTATTTATCTTCACCATCAATTAACATCACCATCCAAATCCCTGGTTTCCCTGCGTATTCTCCCTTGATTCAACCTCCCTTCGCTATTGCTAGTGAGTTTCATCTCAGATGACAGTTTTTTTTTCTGCAATTCCGGAGGATTCCTGTACTGGCTCTGTATCATCTATTCCCGGTCTGGTTCTCTTGATGTTTTCTGGAGAGTTGTAGACCACCAGCTCTCTCTCTCTCTGACATTGTTATTTCCTGTGACGCTATCCTGAGGTCGGCCGCAGCTTGGACGAGAATATCCAGAGAACAGGTTGCCTTTACGGGAAGCAATCCTCACGATCCTTGGACTGCAAGACCGCCCAACTTATACATGTACATCAGATACCTAGAAACATTGGCCGTAAGCTCTTGAATCCTGTGAACATGTTTATTGTAGAAAAACCCTTAATGCAATTCAATTTCTTTCTTTATTATGCACCCCATACCCAACAATGCAGTACTCGAGAGATGTACCCCGCTTCTCGACGAGAAAGTTGCACACCGGGCGACGAAAGCCGGTGTTGAATGAACAAATCCATAAGGGCGATGACGAGGATTCGAACCTGCGTCCGAGACCATCCCATTGAACTCCAATACCGAGAGCTAAGTTAGCTCTCATACCAGGAACGGTCGGGGGCCACAGGGCTAACATCACTGCAAACCCGACATGATCAGATCTGATCTTACCGAAACCTTTACAATACTGAACAATTTGGAGGATGCTGATCCGGATAACTTCTTCAAAAGGTCAGATGTAACACAAACAAGGAACAACGGTTTCAAGCTGAACAAGGCACAATGTAGGACTGAGAACAGGAGATGCTTTTTCACCCACAGTGCTATTAACCCATGGAACCGCCTACCCGGCGAAGCCATAAATGCAAAAACGGTTTAACTTTAAAATCCAGCTTGAAAAAATCGTGAGAACAAATAGGAGATCTTTGACAAGCCGCCGTCTTCCTGTCCTCGTCGAGGCCACTAGAGAGATAGTGGCCGTCAGGTAAACTCTGGTAAAACTCGCCTACATGTGTTCTCCGCTTCTCGGTGTATATATACACTCTGAGTGATTAATTTTGTTCTGAACAATGTTCAGGACTAGAGTATACTTGCTAGGTAGTCAGTAAACTACAGTATTGGGAGTTTAATAACCCTCCAGAGGCCGATACGCCTTAAGCCTAACACTAAGTCAACACTATAGCGTGATCTGTATTGGTTCATTTCAGTACCTTGGTCGAACACAGTCGTCATTATTCAATTTTTGGATGCAATAATTAATGTAACTTTATTATCTAATTATAGGATGGGGGCTGAGAGCGGCTCACTGCTTGCTGGGGCTCCGTCGCGGTCGCCCTGGAGGCCGTGGGCGTGTGTGGTGCTGGCAGTGGTGGCGGCGGCGTCCATGGAGGCGGCGTCGCGGGTGAAGCTGGCTGCGGGCGGAGGCTACGAGGGCGTGGTGGTGGGCGTGTCTCCCGATGTTCGCCAGGATCCTCGCCTCATCGACAGGATCAAGGTGGGGGGGGGCCTTAGGTATAAACATTGTACAGAGGTGAACAATTCCACAAGGGCGGTGATGAGGCTTCGAACCTACGTCCGTGATGATCCCAGACGAGCCTTAGTCGACTGCGCCACGACTAAGATTTGATATATTACGCTATTGTGAGTTCTTTATGTATTCTATAGAGGTGCTGCTTGTAAACTGTTGTTGTAAATGATGGGAGGAGGATGTTGCCCCCCTGAAGGTCAGGCCCTGAAGGTGATATTATAAACCATCAGTCATTTTTTGAAGATGACTGCGTTCCTTAAGAGATGTTTTGGTTAGGTTATCCTAACAGTGTTGTCATAATAATCATATATTGACACTGTTATCTTGAAGATGTGCCGAATTAATGTCTTAATAAATAATTACTTACGCATTCTGTAATAACACTTTAACTTGTCCAGTGTTTTGTGTTATATTTTTATTATTACTTTTATTATTATTATTATTATTATTATTTGTTATTATTGCTATTGTTATTATTATTATTATTATTATTATTATTATTATTATTATTATTATTATTATTATTATTAAGCAAAGGTCGTCAGAGGAAGCAAGGATAGTCACACACACACACACAATCCTCTAGGAGTCATCAGTATACAAGTGGTGGCAGCTGAGGTAGTGATGTAGGGTGACACTGACGACCTCAGAGTCATCAGTATACAAGTGGTGGCAGCTGAGGTAGTGATGTAGGGTGACACTGACGACCTCAGAGTCATCAGTATACAAGTGGTGGCAGCTGAGGTAGTGATGTAGGGTGACACTGACGACCTCAGAGTCATCAGTAAACAAGAGGTGGCAGCTGAGGTAGTGATGTAGGGTGACACTGATGACCTCAGAGTCATCAGTATACAAGTGGTGGCAGCTGAGGTAGTGATGTAGGGAGACACTGATGACCTCAGAGTCATCAGTATACAAGTGGTGGCAGCTGAGGTAGTGATGTAGGGTGACACTGATGACCTCAGAGTCATCAGTATACAAGTGGTGGCAGCTGAGGTAGTGATGTAGGGAGACACTGATGACCTCAGAGTCATCAGTATACAAGTGGTGGCAGCTGAGGTAGTGATGTAGGGAGACACTGACGACCTCAGAGCAGGATGCACAAACATTTTTGCATGAGAGCTGCGATGGCGTTAATCAAGGTGTATCAGCGCCTCGTGTTCGTCCGCTTGATACCGGCGTGAGCGCTCACTTGACGTTTCAAGAGAGTTTAGTTAGTTTAGTTCATTTATTATGCACCCCATACCCATCTTGTGGGCGGTAGTGGAAAGGGTTACAGAGGCACATAATGGGCTCAGGGACTGAACCCCACAACTCATTTAGCTAAGCAAGTTACAATCTTGATGAGCTAGTTACAAAATTCAATATAAGTCGTCACATCAACAATGGGTTCGAGATCGACCTCAAGTACAGGTTCTAAATTAAGCAACTGACATGTGAAGAGCTAGTGTCAAAATTTATATGTTTGTCCTGCACACCGCCCCCCATCCAGTGGGCAGCGGTGGATAGATTACAATCACTTAGTTACTACCTACAGTTAGCAAACTGGGGATATTTGGCTAAAATTTCTGGTAGCAGATCATTTTGAATGAAATATTTACACATCGCTGGAACATTGGTTATAGAATTGTCTCTAAATTCACGCTTGACGTTAGGAAATTCTAGGAGGACGGGCTGCCTGTGTACACCGGCTTGCCTGGTGGCTGGCTGGGTTGTTGTTGTTTTAGATTCAGCTAAACCCCTACGAGCTATGGTGAGACCGTAGTGGACTTACCTGGCACAAGAATGGGGCAAGTAGCACGGGCTATGGTGAGCCCGTAGTGGACTTACCTGACACAGGAGCGGGGCTGTAACTGGTGGCTGGGTTGTGTTTCCACAGGACGCCATGAGAGAAGCCTCGAAGCACCTCTTCAACATCTCCAACCACAAGTTCTACTTCAGAAATATTACCATTGTCGTGCCCAAATATTGGACTATGACGGGTAACGTTTACAATGCCACCACTGCTGAGAACTTTAAGGTTGGTTGACATGTATCTGACCTGTCATAAGCTGGCCAAGCTTATGACAGGTCAGCGTCACAAACTGACACTCAAAACATGTCTTGGTCGTTGCTCTCAGTAATAACTAGCATAAGGTGAAATACTATAAAATCTTCCTGTTTTATAACGGTGCTCTCTCCAAAATGAATTAATATCACACCTGACAATATCAAATATAAATATCCATTCATAGAATAGATTTTGTAACCATAAATTGTATATTGTTTGGTGTATAATATGACTGAGTCGTAGTTTTGAAAACGACTCTAATTTTCCTGTAGGAGAGTGACATTCGCGTGGCCCCAGAGAACAGTATCTATAGAGACCAGCCCTACACCCTCCAGATGGGGGAGTGTGGGCGCCCGGGCCTCTACACCCACGTTACCCCAGCCTACCTTACACACTCCCACTTCGTTACCTTGTGGGGGCCGAGAGGTAGGTAAACTGTCTGCTTCACAATATATATTAATAACTCAGCCTATTAGGCAAAGCGGGCCTTGCATAGTAGGCCGAGAAGTGCGTTCTGGCTACCAGGTACGACATATATATATATATATATATATATATATATATATATATATATATATATATATATATATATATATATATATATATATATATATATATATATATATATATATACTATATATATATATATATATATATATATATATATATATATATATATTTCAAATAAAGTTAGATAAATATACACACATACCAAAAGAATAGGGGTGGTAGGAGAAGAAAATATCAAAGTGTTCAGTGAGGATCCACAAGGTCTTCTCTGAGTACTCTTTATTTTCTTCTCCGAGGCTATGGGTCCCTACACTTGCACCAGAGGTGGTACCCCTTCTAGGTAAAATATATATATATATATATATATATATATATATATATATATATATATATATATATATATATATGCGAACAAGCCTGAATGGTCCCCAGGACTATATGCAAATGAAAACTCACACCCCAGAAGTGACTCGAACCCATACTCCCAGGAGCAACGCAACTGGTATGTACAAGACGCCTTAAACCACTTGACCATCACGACCGGACAAAATGAGGTGATAGCCGAAGCTATTTGAACCACCCCACCGCCGGCACTCAGATGGTTATCTTGGGCATAGCATTTTACCAAATCACCTCATTCTTTGGGGCACACGTGAGGAACACAAATGCGAACAAGCCTGAATGGTCCCCAGGACTATATGCGAATGAAAACTCACACCCCAGAAGTGACTCGAACCCATACTCCCAGGAGCAACGCAACTGGTATGTACAAGACGCCTTAAACCACTTGACCATCACGACCGGACAAAATGAGGTGATAGCCGAAGCTATTTGAACCACCCCACCGCCGGCACTCGGATGGTTATCTTGGGCATAGCATTTTACCAAATCACCTCATTCTTTGGGGCACACGTGAGGAACACAAATGCGAACAAGCCTGAATGGTCCCCAGGACTATATGCGAATGAAAACTCACACCCCAGAAGTGACTCGAACCCATACTCCCAGGAGCAACGCAACTGGTATGTACAAGACGCCTTAAACCACTTGACCATCACGACCGGACAAAATGAGGTGATAGCCGAAGCTATTTGAACCACCCCACCGCCGGCACTCGGATGGTTATCTTGGGCATAGCATTTTACCAAATCACCTCATTCTTTGGGGCACACGTGAGGAACACAAATGCGAACAAGCCTGAATGGTCCCCAGGACTATATGCGAATGAAAACTCACACCCCAGAAGTGACTCGAACCCATACTCCCAGGAGCAACGCAACTGGTATGTACAAGACGCCTTAAACCACTTGACCATCACGACCGGACAAAATGAGGTGATAGCCGAAGCTATTTGAACCACCCCACCGCCGGCACTCGGATGGTTATCTTGGGCATAGCATTTTACCAAATCACCTCATTCTTTGGGGCACACGTGAGGAACACAAATGCGAACAAGCCTGAATGGTCCCCAGGACTATATGCGAATGAAAACTCACACCCCAGAAGTGACTCGAACCCATACTCCCAGGAGCAACGCAACTGGTATGTACAAGACGCCTTAAACCACTTGACCATCACGACCGGACAAAATGAGGTGATAGCCGAAGCTATTTGAACCACCCACCGCCGGCACTCGGATGGTTATCTTGGGCATAGCATTTTACCAAATCACCTCATTCTTTGGGGCACACGTGAGGAACACAAATGCGAACAAGCCTGAATGGTCCCCAGGACTATATGCGAATGAAAACTCACACCCCAGAAGTGACTCGAACCCATACTCCCAGGAGCAACGCAACTGGTATGTACAAGACGCCTTAAACCACTTGACCATCACGACCGGACAAAATGAGGTGATAGCCGAAGCTATTTGAACCACCCCACCGCCGGCACTCGGATGGTTATCTTGGGCATAGCATTTTACCAAATCACCTCATTCTTTGGGGCACACGTGAGGAACACAAATGCGAACAAGCCTGAATGGTCCCCAGGACTATATGCGAATGAAAACTCACACCCCAGAAGTGACTCGAACCCATACTCCCAGGAGCAACGCAACTGGTATGTACAAGACGCCTTAAACCACTTGACCATCACGACCGGACAAAATGAGGTGATAGCCGAAGCTATTTGAACCACCCCACCGCCGGCACTCGGATGGTTATCTTGGGCATAGCATTTTACCAAATCACCTCATTCTTTGGGGCACACGTGAGGAACACAAATGCGAACAAGCCTGAATGGTCCCCAGGACTATATGCGAATGAAAACTCACACCCCAGAAGTGACTCGAACCCATACTCCCAGGAGCAACGCAACTGGTATGTACAAGACGCCTTAAACCACTTGACCATCACGACCGGACAAAATGAGAATGAGGTGATTTGGTAAAATGCTATGCCCAAGATAACCATCCGAGTGCCGGCGGTGGGGTGGTTCAAATAGCTTCGGCTATCACCTCATTTTGTCCGGTCGTGATGGTCAAGTGGTTTAAGGCGTCTTGTACATACCAGTTGCGTTGCTCCTGGGAGTATGGGTTCGAGTCACTTCTGGGGTGTGAGTTTTCATTCGCATATAGTCCTGGGGACCATTCAGGCTTGTTCGCATTTGTGTTCCTCACGTGTGCCCCAAAGAATGAGGTGATTTGGTAAAATGCTATGCCCAAGATAACCATCCGAGTGCCGGCGGTGGGGTGGTTCAAATAGCTTCGGCTATCACCTCATTTTGTCCGGTCGTGATGGTCAAGTGGTTTAAGGCGTCTTGTACATACCAGTTGCGTTGCTCCTGGGAGTATGGGTTCGAGTCACTTCTGGGGTGTGAGTTTTCATTCGCATATAGTCCTGGGGACCATTCAGGCTTGTTCGCATTTGTGTTCCTCACGTGTGCCCCAAAGAATGAGGTGATTTGGTAAAATGCTATGCCCAAGATAACCATCGAGTGCCGGCGGTGGGGTGGTTCAAATAGCTTCGGCTATCACCTCATTTTGTCCGGTCGTGATGGTCAAGTGGTTTAAGGCGTCTTGTACATACCAGTTGCGTTGCTCCTGGGAGTATGGGTTCGAGTCACTTCTGGGGTGTGAGTTTTCATTCGCATATAGTCCTGGGGACCATTCAGGCTTGTTCGCATTTGTGTTCCTCACGTGTGCCCCAAAGAATGAGGTGATTTGGTAAAATGCTATGCCCAAGATAACCATCTGAGTGCCGGCGGTGGGGTGGTTCAAATAGCTTCGGCTATCACCTCATTTTGTCCGGTCGTGATGGTCAAGTGGTTTAAGGCGTCTTGTACATACCAGTTGCGTTGCTCCTGGGAGTATGGGTTCGAGTCACTTCTGGGGTGTGAGTTTTCATTTTCATATATATATATATATATATATATATATATATATATATATATATATATATATATATATATAATATATATATACATACCACTGAAGGGGATTAAGATACTTTAGAAGCTCAGGTTATATAGTTACATTACATACATTCTATAATTGATTCATACATGGTAAATCTTGGGTACAAGTTCAATATATCATTAAGTGTTCCAGTATTCATATAGTAGTTACTGAGTTCAGCATACTTCAGCCCAGGAGAGCGAAAGTCAGTCAATATGGGACATTCTACAATATAATGTTCAAGGGAGTGCATGTTTTCTCTTTCACAAAGTTGACATTGTGTACTCGACATTTGGGTTTTGAGAAAGCTGCCAGATACGTCTATATCCCAGACGTATGTGGCCTTTGTTCTAGCAGTGAAGTCGACGATCTAGGGAGGAACTTAAATGGTCAATATTTCTTGTGTATAAGCACACAAAACCATCAGTAAAAATCGTGTCAACATTAGTATTTTATTATGAACAAGGAATAAAAAATGGCAAAATCTTGCGCAGTCAATATTTATTGACTGCGTGAGAAAATATTGAGTGTGTATTCGCATTATTCAGTGATGCAGATAAAGGCAGAGTTTATACAACCTATAAAACATTTAAATTTAATAGTAAAAATTTTGAGCCACCATTCTGGAGAGGCTATCCTGAATCTGTGTGGCCTCTTGGGTTGCTTTTCAAACGAAAACAGGTTAACTTGGTGCCGTCCAGCGCAGGAGTTGGTCACAGGGTTGACGGTGTTCCAGGGCAGGTGTTGGCGGAGGAGTGGGCCAAGCTAAGGTGGGGCGTGTCTGGTGTTCCAGGGCAGGTGTTGGCGGAGGAGTGGGCCAAGCTAAGGTGGGGGCGTGTCTGGTGTTCCAGGGCAGGTGTTGGCGGAGGAGTGGCCAAGCTAAGGTGGGGGCGTGTCTGGTGTTCCAGGGCAGGTGTTGGCGGAGGAGGGCCAAGCTAAGGTGGGGCGGTCTGGTGTTCCAGGGCAGGTGTTGGCGGAGGAGTGGGCCAAGCTAAGGTGGGGCGTGTCTGGTGTTCCAGGGCAGGTGTTGGCGGGGAGTGGGCCAAGCTGAGGTGGGGCGTGTTTGATGAGGTGGGCTTCCCTTACGATCCCAATTCCCGCTTTTCTACCACGCCGGCGCAACCATACCATACGCCCACTCTCTGTTCCCGGGAGCCTCTCACTGGCACTGTGAGGTAGGTGCATCTCTGCCTCTTGTGGCACTGTGAGGTAGGTGTTTGTGGACCTGGGGGACATGTGGTGACTCTCCAGGAACCTGGAGACCTGTGATCCCTCCCCAACACACACGCTAGTGTCTTCCCCCTCCCCTCCCAGGAAGCCCAAGAGCGGAGAGAGAGAGACTGACCGAAACGCTTTGCGTAATGTGGCTTTAGGCATTGCATGTACTAGCTCTATCTATAAATCTATCCATTTTGTAAAATCTCTTGTATATATGTACCTTACCTGAATAAAACATTTATTTATTTATTATTTTATTTAGATGTGACAGAGAGGGCAGCCCGCCTGACCCAGACGTTGCTTTATCTTGGACTCTGCCCATCAACACCAACGTCTCCCTCCGATCTGCTTTCCTTCTCCACAACAACACACCTCCTTGGGTCATGCGGTAAGTCTGTTTACCAAACGGCGTCGAGTCTGTTTACCGGCCCGTGAGTCCATTGATTTATGAGCAATAGAGTAATGAGACTGGCTGTGTCTCCCCAGGGCAACTACTGCACCAGTGAGACCCACGTTATAGAGGCGCCCAACAAAACAAAACACGTACTGCCATGGCGGGAGCGTCTGGAGTGTGATACACAAGCACAGCGATTATAAGGGCAGTGAGTGTCGGGCCTGTGAGTTGTGAGTGTCGTGAGTTGTGAGTGTCGTGAAATGCGTTATGAGTGTGATTTATGACTACCATGAGCTGGTTTATGGCGACAACGAACAATAATGGCATCATATCTCAAGAACATTTACTATTTAATAATTTGAAGCAGGGATGTTC
>WNGS01052365.1:13251347-13301508 GCA_020271785.1 Procambarus virginalis
AGTGTTTAAAGTAATAATAATACATTATTATTAATGTAATAATATTATTAAAATAATAATAATACAGCTGATGCCATCTGTCGGCAGAAGAGAACACTATCAACTAGCTGGTCAACAGTGGCCATAAGATACAGCTTACGCCATCTGTTGACATCAAATTACACCTATAACAAATTACCCCACAAAATACCACTAACGCCATCTCTTTTTTTTCCAACGCACTATAAATAGCCAAACAGCAACCCATAAGGCGGGTTGTTGTGCTCGGGTAGGAGGTTCCAAGCTCCGCCCACAGATGGTATGGGGTGCATAATAAATGGCATATCATTGGTAGATATTCTTTGTTGACATTCACACAACAGCCAATCACAGGAAGGGATCAGCTAAAGGCTCCATCCACTTAATAAATCATCTTTATTCAGCACACCATCCTTGCTTATGACATTCTGCTTCAACTTTAATCTACCTAAAAAGTGAAATGTTAAGTATTTAAAAGTATTAATATAGTGATAATTAAATACTGCAGGATATAACATATGTTATATAAAAATGGGCTGGCTACCTAACTTGGGACGTTATTATTGGGGGTTGACGTGACACAAATAATGATACGCTGCTCTGCCCTCTTATTCCAGTAAATTATTCAGTTAGATGGAGATTTCTGTCAGGTGCAAAACAGAAATTGTTGTTCTTTTTCACAACAACCTTGTTGTTGTGCACAAGGACCTATTTCTTAGTATAAATTTTATTCATAAAAGAGTGTTGGTATTCCCCGCAACAGCCAATCACAGGAAGGTATCTCTGGAAGCTCCGCCTCCTTATGGACTCAGCACATCGCTCTAGCTCATGGCTCGCTGTTTCATCTCTTGTATATACAAACTATGACTTATTTCGATTACTGTTATAATTAGTCAAAAAAAAATCAAAATCAAAATGTTTATTTAGGTAAGGTACATACATAAAAGTGATTGTACAGAGTGATGGAGTTAATAGATAGGGCTAGTACATACAATGCCTAAAGCCACTATTACGCAAAGCGTTTCGGGCATGAATAATAAATTCTGTCATTAAATGGACTTTGTCTGGTATACATACAAACATACACCAATGTATTACCATTCATCCATTATTAATTTCAAATGTAATGTATACTGTCTAGTTTTTTCCTCTCGCCATTACTTGGTGCAATATTTGAAAGTTGTCTATTTATTTATCGATCTATCTATTATCTTGTATTTATATTTACAAGTTTCTGTGCTTGGAAGAAAACTGTGTTGAATTGGGACTAATTTATTAAATAATATTATTTAGTATTAATTAATATTTACAATTATTATTAATTACAATTATTTATAGCTTATAGTTACTTTCATGTAACTCGCAATCGTACATTCTTAACATTAATAGCCCAAATTAGCACATCTTGCTTTTAAATTAGCCCAAAAAGTAGCAAGTAGCGAAATTATAAATTTGGGGGCGCTGGGCTCTCAAAAGTAGCCCAATACGCCAATCTGGCACCACTGTCCTGGGTTCGTATCCTGGCCGGGGAGGATTGACTGGGCGCCAGTCCTTAACTGTTGCCTCTGTTCACCCCGCAGTAAATGGGTTCTTGGTTGTTAAACGATTTAGCGGGTCGTATTCCAGGGAAAATTAGGATTAAGGACCTGCCCGAAACGCTATGCGTGCTAGTGGCTTTACAAGAATGCATGAACTATTGTATATAAAAATGTTTACACTGGCGGGCGTTGTTCTTGCAGGTTATGTCTATCACATCCCCAAATAAAGTTGTTAAACTTCATTTAATAACTACTGTATATGACTGTTAAGTAGAAGGTGTTAACTGTTAATAACAATAATAATATTTTGTGGTTATAATATTGACCAATGATTATATATATATATATATATATATATATATATATATATATATATATATATATATATATATATATATATATATATATATATATATATATATATATATATATATATATATATATATATATATATATATATATATATATATATATATATATATATATATATATATATATATATATATACATATATATATATGTGTGTGTGTGTGTGTGTGTGTAAAACGCACAATTTTTTTGAAATGGTAAAACTATATGTACCAAGTGTCTTGTGTTCCTAGTGATGGGGGGGGGGTGTTGGCGTTGTTTGTAAACATCAGCAGTTGGCGCCAGACGCTTCCGCTCCAGATAAATGTCAGTAATATTAACACTTCTGTTTGTATTTGCACTAATTCATGAATAGTATTCTACAACATTTGGTCATCGGGAGATAACCATCTCGTATACAAACTGCTAGTCTCGTGTGGTCTTTAAACCGGCGGTTAACTATAGTTCATAGTTTTTTGGGGAGAGAATTTTCTATGTTTTGGAACTCTAGAACTTCAAATTTTGGTGTTTCGGTGTTCCACACATCGTTGAACACTAAATTCTTAATTAATCTAAGGATGTTTGTTACTTGAGAGAGAGCCCAGTTGTACTATTTGAGTACATATGAAGAAAATTATTACTGTGCTTTTAGACAGTTCCTATTAAGTAATTCTATATACAAATGATATGCATCCCACATACAGTATATGAATGTGCCCTGTGGTGTAGTGGTAAGACACTCTCCTGGCGTTTCGCGAGCGCTTTGTCCTGGGTTCGTATCCTGGCCGGGGAGGATTTACTGGGCGTCAATCCTTAACTGTAGCCTCTGTTTACCCAACAGTAAAATGGGTACCTGGTTGTTAAACAATTTGGCAGGTCATATTCTGGGCACATAGGATTTAGGAGCTGCCCGAACTGCTATGCGTGCTAGTGGCTGTACAAGAATGTATAAGAACTCATATATATAAATAAAAAAGTATAAATTTGGGAATCATATGAATGATGTAAGTCATCATTCAGAAAGGTCATGTTATGTAAGTACTGTACTATTTTGCTTTTAAATGTAATTTACACTGTAAATATTTACACATATTACACTCATTTGTAATGAGTGTCAGTAAATTACATATAGCACTGTAAATTACATATAGCAGTAAAGCAGTAAAGCAGTATAGCACTGTCAGTAAATTACATATAGCATATAACACTGTGATTTATTTATAATTAAAATAATATTGTGCAAGTTGGATTATGCTTATTTTGTGCTGTATTTATATTGTATCTCCTTTAATTGCTAAACCAATTATTTCAGAATGGGAACACACGATGCGTGGACCTACCTGGTGTCTCTTGGAGTGCATCATCGAACCTGGGATGATCCTCTCTTTGCGCAAGGACAAAGTGTTTGTTGTCCTCTTAGGAAGATACCATGTATTGACTTGGATGACGAGGACTTTCATCACTCTAGGTATTATCTCTGGAGATGTGCATTTGCAGTGAATTTTTTTTAAATCAAATGTTGATGTCAAACAAAGTTTAAATTAATAGTTATTTTGGCTTAGGATAAAGTCACCCATTTACACACAGAAGGGAGTAACCAAACAATCAGGGTTAATAGAACCTGCAGCAAAACACTTTCTCTGGTGCATAGACCAAGACAACAAAATCACTAATAACTCTTCGAATATGCAGACTGTACTGTATTAACATATTGAAACATGCCTGATTTCTGATCCAAAGCTGTTAGAATAAATATTATAATCTTTTGTTTTCCATGATTTTGTGCATGGTTCAAACAAAATTTGGAAGATAATCATTTTGTTATTGTTAAATACAAGTGATCATGTTTGATTTCATTTGTTCTAATTTTCTTTCATAAAGATTTAAGGCTCTTAAATTGTTGGCCGTTCGGCCGGAGGTGCATCATAGCTTATGTCCCGTGATGGTTGTCTGTCGTTACTTGCATTTAACCAGGAATGCTTTGGATGACCTATTGTTTATGGATCTTGTGTCCGTGGTGCTTTGTTCTATGGGAACAATTATCTCACGTCATTTGCAGTGTCATCAAGTTTAGCCAGCCTATGGTCTACCCTCGGGCCATATGTGCAGAAGTTTGTGGCTTTGTCTGTTTTGTTTGCCAATAAGTCTTAGGCTGATATTTGGGTTCTGGGTTCAAACAGAGTTTTGGCAGCTTGATATTAGGTTAATGTGTTGGGGCCATGCCAAGCTTGTGTGGGGTTGGGTCAGGTTTCCCATCCCTAATGTCTTCTTTGGGAGTTATCAACTTTTCCTCTCCTCCACACCTAGTGATTTCTGGTGTTTTCATTCTTAGTGGCAAGATAACAGGGAGTCACCAACAGGGCCCTCTCAGAAAAGCAGCATTAAATGTAATGAATGCTTCTTTCTGGTGGAGTTCCTTTGTGGCTTCCTGGACCCTCCCTTCCCTTTTTTAGATCTGTCGGGGTGTGTGGCTTTCTATTAGATAACAACTGAGGAAGCCTCAGCTGGGGCAGTCGGCTGAGATTAGAAAGAAAACAGGTAGCCTGCTAGGTTTCCCATTATCTGTGTTGGTTTTTACCATATACTATGCTATTCCATTTTGGATAATTTTTTGTCATATTGTTTTTCTTGTGTTTTTCAGTTTATATTTTACCTGGCTGTTGACTGTTAAGATGTGTCCTACTTTTCTGGTGATCTTTTCCCTCAGAGTGATTATTACTCGTCTGCTCCTTGTGCCTCTGTAAGGGGACCAGGCTTTGGCCTCTGGTCTCTGGTAGGCTTTTAGGACTTACAAGGGCCTGTTGTGATTGAAATTGGGTGGAGCTATCCAGGATGTAGTAACAGGGAGCCACTGATGAACCCATCAGAAAGAGGTGTTTCATTATATTCAACACTGTTTTTAAGCCAATATTTTATAATATATAATACAGTATATATATTTTCATATGTTATTATTAAATTATAATAATGTGCCATATTATCTTGTGTTTTGTCACAGGATTGAGACAAAGTGCAGTGTAGCTGGGTGTAACAAGCGGTTCAGTACGGTAGCTGAACATGCAAGCCATCACCGCACATGTCATAGCCATGTCTGTTGTACCTGCAAGCAGTCTCTTCCATCGCACCATTTACTCGATCTCCATATTCTGGAAGCTCATGACACTCTTTTTCAAGTTATGGCAGCAAAACAACCCATGGTAGGTATAAGGGCCTGGTAGACAGCTTCATATACATACATTGGTTTTTGAATTGCTATAAAGCAGTGAAGTGAACACTGTATAGATATGAATACTTACTGGCATATCTTCTTGTTGAAAGGATGATAACTGTTGGTTGTGTAAAATAGAATCAGTATAATGAAATTTTGTATGCCATAGTCCCATTTCTTGTATCTTGGTATCCTTGATAGTGATACAGTACAGTATCTTATGGTTCTGTCATGTTTATATATTTATCTGGAAGGGCATCATCATTTATTCCTCAGTAACTCCCTGAGCACTAGCACCAGTCCAGTAAGGCCGTAGATGCACAAGGCCTCTGAGACTCCCCTTTGCCTACCGGGAGCCTGGACCATAGTCTGGCTCTATCTGAGGTCAGGTGGCAGAAGTGTTGATGTTGCATTTGTGACTATGAGGTGGCAGGCCTGCCTCTCTTTTGTGCCTGTCCTCTATTTCAATTGCCGTTGTGATGTGTTTTCTTATCTGGTTCCTGTTGGGTTGCTGTTTGATGCCATCTATCACCTCATATCGTTTGGTCTGAGCTGAGTTTCTCTTGCTGGCATTTGAGGCTGATGTTTTTTCACCCCATTTCTCAGTTGTCAGGCATGCTTTATCTCCAGCTGCTTAAGGAATCAACTGAGTGGTATAAATTAAACTTGAGTGTTCAGTACTGTCAACTTTGGAGCTCCTTTCTCAGCAGGGAACTAGGTTGCTATTATTCCTTTCTTTACCTGTGCTTTATAGGCAGTTCATGTCGGTAGAATGTGAGGTGGGAAGAGTGTACGTGCTGTCACTTGGTGGCAGTCAGGGGTTGTGACCATGTGGGTCATCTAGTGGTTAGTGAGAATGCCATTTGTCAGTCCCTGTGATGCAAAGTAATGCTTGGAAAATCTTTGAACGTATATTGGATTTGGCTTTCTGGAGGTCATTTGGTATGGGATCAAGTGTTCTCCAGCCTCCCTTTTAAAAGTATAAGCCGGTCGGCCGAGCGGACAGCACGCTGGACTTGTGATCCTGTGGTCCTGGGTTCGATCCCAGGCGCCGGCGAGAAACATTGGGCAGAGTTTCTTTCACCCTATGCCCCTGTTACCTAGCAGTAAAATAGGTACCTGGGTGTTAGTCAGCTGCCACGGGCTGCTTCCTGGGAGTGGAGGCCTGGTCGAGGACCGGGCCGCGGGGACACTAAAAAAAAGCCCCGAAATCATCTCAAGATAACCTCAAGAAGGTGGAGGCGTTTTAAAACACCCTATATCTTGAGAAAATCCGTAGGAGCCGTGATGAGGTTGCAATCCTTATTCATGTCCTGACCTAGTTGTCTAGAACGTGTGTGTGTGTGTGGGAATACTCACCACATGGGTTTGAATCCTCATCACAGCTTCTATGGATTTTCTCATTGATATATCAAATAGTGCGATTATTCTCTGTACAGTATCTCTTATTGTCCCAATTTTTATTAACACCTACCCTGTCTGCATGTGGAACCAGCAGAACCATTCCTAATGCAGCATCCAGGTGTTTTGCTCAGAAATCAGCTTTTCATATTCAGGTGCACAAAGCCTGATTTATTTTTTGCTTTATTTGCCATTGTGTCTTTTTCCATTTCTTTCCCCCTCTCTATTATGTTGCTTGTTGAGGCAGTCCTTGTGTATCCACTCATTCTTGTGTCTAGGTGCAAGCAAGCATGTGACAGCTTCACTCATATGATAGACAAACTAATACTGTATATGTAATTGTTTGAAAAATACTTCAAAAGCTCCTATACAGTATTTGTACTTAATGAAACGATTGAAACAGAAAACTCTCAATAAGTAAAGCTTAAATACTTATGCTAAAGGAGCTAACATGTGTTTGTATTCTTGACTTTTACCATCTGTGACAAAATTGACGATTAGGACTTGAGATTCAGAGTTGCTGATGTGATTTATAAGAGGGCAGGGAATGGTGGTGTGTGCTAAGGCTCATGTGATTGACAATACTGTATTGAAGTTAAGCCAATAACTTAAAGATAATCAGTTGAGGGCTGTGAAGGAGGATGTCAGTTTTAACTTGTCCTTAATATGTTGTTCCCTATGCAGTATCAGTGCCTCTTGGAGACATGCTCGGAAAAGTTCAACAATCCAGCTGAGAGGAAGACTCACTGTATAGACAGTCATAAGTTCCCAGCAGACTTTCGCTTTGACATGGCATGGAGAAAATTGGGAAAAAACAAAAAATCAGGTATGATGAATCATAATGAAATGATTATGGAGTTTGAAGAAGCTGGTTGTGAAGCTGCTGTAGACAAGAGAGAATCAGAAAATATCAGTGGAAAGGGTGTTAATGCTTTTGTTTGTAATAGAAAGACAGTTGCTAACAAAGTTCCAAACTGTGTATCATTTGGTGTTGGAGTCCCTAGAGGCTTTATCCGAGGGAATAGAAGCAAGAGAGGTCAAAGAAAAGGAGGTGCTAATCATTGGCACCAAAGGATGAGTCCATCTAATTCCCTCAAAACTAACATTGAAGAAGTTAGCATGAAAGATTTAGAAGAAGCATTGTGCAGTGAATCAGTGATTCCTTGATTTATGTTTTAACAGGTAAAAAGCATTTACACTAAAATTTTAAGATTATTTGAGCATGAACTTTACTTGATCAGCCTCAGATTTAAATGCTTTACTTTTTTATGTACACTGAAAGTATAGAAGAAAATTGATAATCCAACACCATGCACAAAGTTAGTAATTATCAAAAGAAGGTAACGAACCTGAAAGACTCTAGCACCCGCACACGAAGTGAACGTGGCAACATTTTGGTTCATAACTTTCATTTCATGTGTGGGTTGGGTTATATTTCAATCATGTTTTTGTAACTTATTCTCTGCATAAGTCAAATGTATTGTTTTCTTTTGAATTTAATGATTGGAACATTTTTTCTTCATGTGTGTGTCAGATTGATGCAGGCTTTAATATTTTAGTGTGCATATTATGTATGTTACGGCAGCTGTATTCTGTAGTAAGAAGCAGCTGTTTGCTTCCAGATATCATCATCTGAAATGTGTGGAAAAGGTAGTTTGTGGAGATTAATTTAATGAAAAATTGCCTTATAGAGGGATCAAGGCTGCAGGGACTTTGACCCTCAAAATCAATGCAAGGTAACCGCAAGATGAGGTAGAGTGGGTTCAAAATGTATTATTCCATAGCTATCATCTATTGAAAATTCATATAGAATATGAAGTTTTGCCAATTATTGGTCATCAAATTATACCTTTTCTGGTAATATTACAACTGTACTGTTTTAAATGATTGTAGGTACCATAGCAGACTCTTTAGCCTTATTCATTAATAGGAAAGTAAATGGGGAACTCCTTTTTTTTTCCAGTTGATGGTTCCTATTTAGGAGCCTCAGTTTCTTCTCATCTTAACAAATTTGCCATTCAGTTAAAGCTGTTTTTTCTGGTTCTTTTCCTCTTTGTGTATTTCTTTTGCCAGTTGATGGTCTGCTTCATACGCTTCACCTTCCATAATTTCATTAAGAAATACTGGCAGGGTACAGTTTTTGATCTTTAAACACGTTCTGGTTTCCCTCTTCAAGTATAATTCCCGCTGTCAAGAAGAGCGGGACTTATGTAATCGGGTGACATTTTTATGCTCTATAATGTTCTCTGTTGCTCAGTTTCTTGAATTCTGAACTGTAGGAATGCATAAGTTATGCATCACACTTGATGTTTATTTGTCAGTGACCACAAGGAAGTGAGGTTTAGCCCTTGATGTTGCGGAAATATGTGCATAATATACAATGTCCAGATAACGTCAATGAACAAAGTACTGTATACCATTTAGTGTGTTTACAGTATACAGTACTAACATAATACAAATATGAATGATTTGAGAACAATATCATGTTACTGTAATTTATTTTAAATGTTTAAGAGGCTAATCTGAATAAAAGTTCCTGACTATAAAGAGTTTTGATTTTAACACATATTTAAAGAGATACTTAGTGTGTGTGTGTACTCACCTATTTGTGCCTGCTGGATCGGGGTTTGACTCTTGAATACCGCCTTTCTAGCCTTCGGTACTTTAATGCAATGGCTCCTGTCCTTCTCTATCATACGTAGTTTTGAAGCTATGAATAGTGTTTGCTTCCACAATGTGATCCTTTAGTTCATTCCATTTCCCAAATACTCTCACGCTAAAAGAAAACTTTCTAACATCTCTGTGATTCATCTGAGTTTCCAGCTTCCATTTTCCCTTGCTCTGTTGGTATTCCATGTGAACATTTAGTCTATTTCCACTCTGTCAATCCCTCTAAGTATCTTGTTTGCTGCTATCATATCTCCCTGTTCATTGTGTACTGACTCTTTGGTCTCCTGTCACCTAGTCCCATTTCCATAACTTTACACTTGCTGATGTTGAACTAGACGCACAGAGACCCCCTAGACACCACGCTCGTGGTATTCCATCTTCCCAGTACTCTTTGTCATATAACGCTTTGAAATTATTGATGGTTTTGGACTCCACCACCACCACCTCACCTACCTTGTTTCAACCGTTTACCACTCTGTTTGTGAAAGTAAATTTTCTTATATTTCTTTGGCAACTTTAGTTAGTTTAAATCTATGACCTCTTGTTCTTGAAGTTCCAGGTCTCGGGAATTCTTCCCTATCAATTTTATCGATTCCTGTTACTATTTTGTATGTAGTGATCATATCACAGCTTTTCTTCTATCTTCTAGTTTTGGCATATTTAATGCCGCTAACCTCATCTCATAGCTCGTCCTTCAGTTCTGGGAGCCATTTAGTTGCATGTCTTTGCATCTTTTTCAGTTTGTTGATGTTCTTAAGATATGGGCACCATACAACCGCTATATATTCCAGCTTTGGTCTAACAAAAGCCAAGAACAATTTCTTCAGTATTTCGCAATCCATGTATTATTTATGAAGTTAGAAAGTGTAGCATAGGCTCCTTGCACTATGTTCTTTATTGGTCTTTAGGTGATAGTTTTCTATCTAGAACCACCCCTAGATTTCTTTCTTTATCAGAATTCTTTAAGATTTCTCACATAATTTATAGGTTGTGTGGGGTCTGTGTTCTCCTATTCCACATTCCATAACATGGCATTTATTCACATTAAATTCCATTTTCCAAGTGGTGCTCCATACACTTATTTTGTCCAGGCCTTCTTGAAGGGCATGGTAATCATCTAGGTTTCTTATCTTCCCTATTATCTTAGCATCATCAGCAAACATGTTCATATAATTCTGTATTCCATCTGGTAGAAGGTTTATGTAGACAACGAACATTACAGATGCAAGAACTGAACCCTGTGGTACTCCACTCGTGACATTTCTCCAGTCCGATACATTGCCTCTGATTACTGCCTTCATTTTTCTGCCAGACAATTTTTCATCCCTGTTAGAAGCCTACCTGTCACTCCTCCAATATGTTCCAGTTTCCAGAACATTTTCTTATGAGGAACTCTGTCAAAAGCCTTTTTTAGGTCCAAATAGATGCAGTCAACCCAATCATCTCTTTCCTGTGAAATCTCTGTGGCTCAATCATAGAAACTGAGTAAATTCGTTACACAGGATCTTCCAGATCGAAAACTATACTGTCTGTCTGTTATCATGTCGTTTTTCTCCAGGTGTTTTACCAAATTAGTTTTAATAATTTTTTTCCAATATTTTGACTATTACACTTGTCAATGATACAGGTCTATAATTGAGGTTCTTCCCTGCTGCCACTTTTGTAGATTGGAACTATGTTAGCCTTTTTCCACACACCTGCTAGAACTCCTGTACAAAGGGATGCCTGAAAAATCAGTTGAAGTGGAATGCTGAGTTCAGGTGCACATTCTCGTAGAAATTGTGGTGAAACTCCATTTGGGCCAACTGCTTTGTTCTTACATATCCTTGAGCACTTTTCTTCTCACTCCCGCTCCGTTTCCGTCTTCACCGATGGGTCTAAGTTTGTGGATGGTGTAGGCTACTCTGTTGTTTTTCCTGATTGCACTTACATGTATATGTGTCGTTTATCTCCAGAGACTAGCATCTTCACAGCTGAACTTTATGTTATTCTCTATGCTCTTCGTCTCCTGCTTTCTCATTGTCAATCTTCATTTGTAGTTGTTGTTGACTCTCGTAGTGCCCTCATGGCTCTCGGGTCCTTTAATCCAGTTCATCCAGTGGTTGTCGAGATCCAGCATTGGCTGTTTCTTATTCACAGTAAATTTAAGTCAGTTGAGTTTTGTTGGGTTCTCAGCCATGTTGGTGTCTCTTTAAATGAGCGTGCGGGTGTTGCCGCCAGGGAAGCTGTCCGCTCTTGTCCCATCTCTTGTAAAGGTATTCCTTGTTCAGATTTTTACCTAGTTATCCATTCCTCTATCCTTACCCGTTGGCAGGCTTGTTGGTCTTCCGTTACTGGAAACAAACTGTGTAATCTTAAGAGTTGTGTGTCCTCGTGGCCGTCCTCCTCCCACCATAACTGGCGATGGGAAACGGCTCATCGGCTGTGTTTACAAGCACAATCTTGTTTACATGTGTCCTTCTAGAGTTGTGGTTGGTGAACTGACCACAGAGAGCTGACCAGACAGAGACCAGGAGTAACACCTCTTGACCCAGTCAGGCCAACTTGCCATGAACCATTATGGCAAGATGGTTGTCATGCTGCAAGGTTCATTACTGCGCCTCGGCTACCTCTTGATTAATTAGGTTATTATTTAATTGCCACTTTATGGAGTTAATGCAGGTTTGGTATACTTAAAATTAGGTTCCATTATTGGAACCTTTTAATTGGCAAATAATAACAAAATTGGTTATTAATTCGCACTGATGTGACTTCTCAAACTGTATTAGAATAACTTTTAGCCTAGTATTTCTCAGTGTACAGTGGAACCTTGACTTACGAATGCCCCTACGTACTTACAGATTTTTCGAGTTACGACAGTCCTGAGCTTTCCTCCTCCTCCTTCCCCTTTTCCCCTTCCCCCTCCCCCTTCCCCTTGTTCATTCTTCCCCCTCCCTCATTACCTCATCTTTCCTTCCTTTTACCCTCCCCTATGTCATGCCTGCCTCTCCTGCCATAAAACGGTTGAGTCAAATGTCCTTAGGCAAGTGAGACTGTCGCTGGCCAATCCCCTCCCAATCCTTCTCCAAACCCTCCTTTCCAATCTTCCTCCCCAACCGTTTCCCCCTCTCCTGTCTCCTCTATAGCCATTGACAAATGAGGGGCAATAAACTCAGCCGGTGTCATATACATACTCCTGCTCCGGTTTCCTGGATGTAGCGTGGGAACGAGGGAGAAATCTGTGGTAGGAAAACATAACTTTCAGGGCAGGCCTATAGTCTATCCTGGAGCTTGATTGGTGGAAACTCAGGGAGGCCTAGTGGGGGGAGCTAGTCAGGGCACTGGTTGGCTGGACCAAGGACTAGAGCTGGACTTTGGGAATCATTGGCTCTAGACTTGGAGAGGCGGAGTTTATTGGACCTAGGGAACTAGTGGGGTGGAGCTTTCCTCCACTGGTAAGCTTATGGAGGAAATTTTGGTTATTGTGTCTTGGGGTTGACTTGGGAACGGGTCCAGGGGACCTGAGGGAGGCAGCCATTCAACATCTGTGACTGGTGATTTCCGGAGAAGGTACTATGCTCTTGAGTAATTTATGTTCAATCAGTAAATACCTTTGCCTCTTAGGGATGTTTTATTAGAGTAGGATATATTTTCATGCCAGTTCATTAAATAAACGTGTCTTTTGTTAAATAAAGTGAATGTTGATTTAGTGGTATTGTAATTAGTTAATCCCCCCTTTTGGTTTATTAATTCTGACTCGCTATGTCATGGTTATATGCTGTACTGGAAATCCCCCCCGGTGTTCTCCTCCATTTAATGGATATTAAAGTTGCCCTTGAATCTAAATAAGTAAAGATTTCTATCAATTTAATTCCCAAACATTATTGTCAAGATTCCTACGCTCTTTAAGTTTCACAATTATTGATTTCTGTCCTTCCTGGGAGATCAGAAGTGCAGGCACATTCAGGTTTCAGAAAGGTGGTAGCAGCCGTAAGATTAATTATTATTCATTATTTAAATTTAACCATTTATTTTGTTGCTTCCCCCATTTAATATTTCAATTTAACCGTTTATTTTGTTGCTTCCCCCCCATTTAATATTTCAATTTAACAGTTAGCTGGAAGTTCAGTGAGGGTCACAGTGAGCCTGCAAGCAGTGTTAAGCTGGGGTTTTTAAGTGAGAAAGTGGAGCAGCAATGTGGAGGTGTTACAAATGCCTGATGTTATAATGGAAGGGGACTTCCCTTCCAAATAGTAACACCTCTCCTCCTTCCCCCTTCCTCACCGTCTTCCATACGCCAATAAGAGTCATCAATAAAGGTAAGCTATAACTTGTGCATATTATAGTACAAAATGTGTGTGTGTATTATGTATGAAATGTATTTTGAAGTTAATATTTTTGGGAGTGTGTGTACTACACACACACACATATAATATTATATATATATTGTATATACAGTATATATATTATATATATATTATATATATATTATATATAGGGGGGTACCACCTCTGGTGCAATTATAGGGACCCACAGCCTCAGAGAAGGGAACACAGAGCATTCAGGGAAAAACTTGCCATTTAACTCTGAATACATGAGGGTGTTCGCTTCTCCTACCACCCCCCTTTTTTATGGTGTACACTTTATTAAGCAAGGTTATACAGTTACATATCTGATTGTATACAAAAAAATGAGCATTAAGAGGACACAAAAATAGTTCGCTTCCTAGAGGCTGTAGATTTCCTCGAACTCCTCCGACGTTGGGCAGGAACCGAGGATGCAGCGAGCATTCCCCCTCTGGATCGCGACACTGAGGCGCTGAAAGAGAAAACTTGCCGCTCTAGGGTCTCTTGTGGTGTCAATGAGCTTGGAACCAAGATCCTTTAGAAACCTTCTTGCACTCTCTACCCATGGGCCTAGGGTCTCAGACCCTATTGGAACGAAGTTGTACCGATGATCTAATTGCCTATACTTGGCTGACTTGTCTCTTTCTCTGTGTGTCGCCGCGGCTCCTGCTGTGCCGGCAGAGAGGTTGATGTATGTGGCTGCCAGGGTGGATACGCAAGTATAGTCCCATGCCAATTGTCTGCCACCCTTCCATGGACGCAGTGTGATTCCGTCTGGTCGGCCGGCAAAGCTAACAGAGTCACGGTTCAGAAGGTTGCGGGGCTCTCTCTCTGCTGGACACTGGGCAGAGGCAAGGCTTCTTTTAATGATGTCGTTTACTTCGTCGTGTCTAGTGTGCCAACCACCAGATTTTCCACAGTGCAGGCCATGCAATCCATATTCGTCAGCATCTGCCTCGCCGCAAATACACCTATGAACAGTGTGGATAGGGGCAGCAAGACGGAGAGCGACTGCAATACGGAGCTCCTGCGGATCAAGACGTGTGCCTGTCGCAGACATAGGGACTGCCAAAAGGAAGTCCCCTGCATGGGGAGCCTGCACAGCTGTGAGGCGTGCACGATCACTGGGGGTTGTTGCTGCCTCCAGCAAAGCTGTGGCTTCTTTGTCTGCAATGGGGCTGTCCCAACTGGATTGTTTCTTGGCTTTCGGCATGGCTGGTCTATATATATATATATATATATTATATATATATATTATATATATATATATATATATTATATATATATATATATATATATATATTTTAGTAACAATATTAGTCTGTGTCCTTTCAGTAGAACACTATTTTCTGAATACTGAGATAGTTAATTTACCATTTTTATTGTTATTTAGAGAAAGATAACAACAGTTTTCACGCAGCTGTCAACGTAAGCCTATGTCTCGTAGGCTTTTGCCTTCAGTGGTAAATATACTTGATAAAACATAATAAGATGATATGTACAAAACCAAACAATCTTATGTTTTAAAATATTCTCATATTAAAATAAAACAAAAATGAATTTCCAGAACTTGCACAATTTTAAAGTAAATGCACCAAATAATTAATGCAATTCTAAATATTTGTTAATGAATATTTATATTTAGAAGGGCTAGTGCCATCTTTTGATAATTACTGTACTTGTATTTTTTCAAAATATTGTACATATAAGGTTTTATAAACAATTTGTGTGGGTACATGAAAAATAAATTATTATAATATTCTGACAAAACATTTTTCTGATGTAGCTTACACTTAAGAGTTTACCTGGATTTACCTGAGGGGGGTCATCACAGAATGTTCCAATATTGGAGGACATTTGTTCTCCAAAACTGACACATATGTGTTCTTCATGTTTTGAGGGCAAAAGGATGAAATCTTGATTCAGATTGAGGGTGAAAATGACCATTATGAACTAGTCCAGTGTGTGCCTCAGCCTCTTACTGTTTGTACACAATATCAACATGTTAGTTCTGTGTACTGTTTGTACACAATATCAACATGTTAGTTCTGTGTACTGTTTGTACACAATATCAACATGTTAGTTCTACACGGCTATTTTCATAATCCCATTACAAATTAAATGATTCTGGTATCATACCGAGGTGGCACCAAGAACAACAAACAACAATGGACAATTGTGACACAAAGTTGTCACTTTTCATGTCTCGGACTTGATCAGCGTTTAACAGACTTCACATGCGCTCTATCAACTTACCTTTGCTCTTTGCTCTGTCAAGCTTCATATAATCTTTAGGTCATGTTGAGTAATAGAAATGGTGGGGACTATACTGAATAACATTTTATGTATAGAAATCAGGTAAATGACACGGGCTTAATGAAATATATAAACTTACAAAATTATATGTATTAAATTAATTTATAAATTACATCAATTTGCTACAATGAACAGTTGTTTCTCCTGAAAGTTTTGATAACTGTTGATGGTTGCAAATGACGAGTTAGTTGACTTAAACATTTGCAAAACTCTTTATGTTTTTGTATGGAATCAGCTGCTATATGCTATGAGCGCATTGAATACATGAACTTCCAGGGCAAGTTGTTTAATCCATATACTGTATTACTCCATTAATTCCGAGTGCAGGAAAATGCTAAACATTTTAGTTTCAACAAGGAGCATATAATGTCTATTACCATGAATGCTCCATACCAAAAGAAGCCATTTATCAAAGAAGTTCAACTGCAAATGTTGAGTATCACACGTTATCGAGATGTAACGTTTCCACTTCGTGGGCCTCTATGCCACTCTCAGTCCTGCACTGCAGGCTAAGACTTGGCGTGTGGATCATTCGAGGCTCCACCCTTGGAATTTCTTCTCTACGAGAGTTCGATGTAGAAAGTGTGTCTCGAATATGTCCATTACTGTCAAAAAAGAGATCTTGTTGAGGCAGTCCACCTCCGACCAAAGCACGATCTACACCTTTCTCTAGGCACACACTCTGCGAGCTTGACTTTCTGAAAGGCTGCATCTCACTCTGTGCCAATGCTTGACTGGAAAGCTCCTCCATACTGCCATGGTTACACCTTCCTTCATAGACAAATGGGCTCTCAAATGTTGGACGTGTGTCTCTAGTTCCTGGTCTAGAGTCAAGTGGTCCTTTAGACACAAATGCTGTAGCCTGGTGAGGTGTAGTTCTGGAGCGCCGCATGCCGGATAAAACTCCTGGAAATAAATCATGTGGTATTAGATCTCATGATTGTTATTTAAGGTTGTGATATTGCCTTTGCATTGACATCTTTAGACAAAATGTATTTTTGTAATTTAATTTCTAAACCCTTGCTGAATAATATTCTATATAATGGTAACCATAATAGTGTAGTTTTAATTTTTTCTTTTAGTATTTATTAGGTTTGTTAGTCTTTTAATTCATGAGAAGCAAGTCATAGAGGTGCCTCCTCATAGTGGTCCCTGAGTAATGCTGGCAGTGGAAGCAAAACAAACACACAAACACAATCATCAGTAGTTTCAAAGCGTCACGTGGCAAAAATTCTTAAGACGGGACACCTTGAGTGCAGCTCTCATCCTGTAACTACACTTGGACAATTACACAGGCATGCTACTAGTGGACAGAAGGAAAAAATAGGTGGAATGATCAGTATATAAAAAAGTGTAATAGGAATTGACAAAATTGATAAGGAGGAGTTTTGTTTAAATCTGCAACTTTTAAAATAAAGAGGCCATAAATTCAAGCCATGAAAATTAACTACAGTATGTGCCTCAAACATGTATATAAATATTCTTTTGCAAACAGAGTGGAAGATGGATGAAATAACTTAAATTAGAAGAAAGTGAATTCTAAAACCACCAGAAGCTCAACAAAGATTAGTGAGAAGACGGAACACGTCAAGCATAGCTCTCATCCTGTAGAGACTACACTAAGCAATTACACACGCACACACAAATATATAATACACCGTTACACTCACATTGTGTTGGACACCGCACCCGGCGCTTGTACCTGGCTCTAGCCCTATATCCCAACATAAAACTTTTTATTACTTTCAATTTTAAACGTGCTTATGTAAATTTCACAGATAAGTAAATACAGAATAACACGTAAAATATTAATACAGTACTGTATTGTGATAGATCTCAGCAAAATTGACCAACTGGTATAACTTAGCAGCATTACACAGTAAACTACCGAGTGATGCTTCCAAGCTAATGCTTCTGCACTAAGTGAAAACAATGCAAAACATTTCAAGATAGATATAATTTATGCACAAATTTATAATAATTAATAGAGTCAATATAGATGGTGTTCAGGTAAATTCAAATATAATCTGTACAGATATGCTCTGTAGGTAATAATTACAGTATTTACCTGAATTTACCCGAGGGGCCACCATCTCTAATGGCCTCGACAGGGACAGGAAACTGGTTGACTTGTACACGTTTTCTTCCCCTTCATTCCTGAGGAATTTTCCACCTGAATTTATAACTGCAGGACTGTCTTGGCATTTACAGATTCAGCAGGTAAGTAAATCCATGGGTTGATTTCCCTATAGAAGAAATGCATCTCTGGTTTTTTGTTATATACATTGTGGTTTGTTGAGCTTGGAGCTGTTTAAATCTTGAATGTCACATTAAACCTACTAAACAAGTGTTCTGGATAAACATCTTTTAATGTTTTCAGTATTTTAAAGGTCTAGACGAGATCGGCCTCGTCATGCGTGGCTATAATATTGTTTGTCCTGTGGCCTTCAACCGTTCCTGGTATGAGAGTTGACTCGGTTCTGGGACGAGTTTTATCACTGGTCTTGAACCTTCTCCAACACAGATGTCCTTCTGACGGTGAGGTCTCCATTCTTGGATAAAGTAATTCATTGCAGATAAGTCCCTAGACATTTTGTTGTAAGCTTAGGCCCTGCTGTATACAAAATGATTTTTTATAGCATTAGCAAGAATGAATTAGATATCCAATATATATTTGGAATGTGAACATCACAGAACCTTATTATATACTTTATTGTGTAAATCTTCTTCATTGTATTCCAACTAGTCATCTACAGCAATGCCCGTTGGTCAATATATAAAAATGTTTCTTTAAGAACTGCGTTCATTTTGCCATGAGTTTCACTTATTTTTGCATAAATAAATATATTAATACAGTACAGTATATAAATCTTAGCACGAACTGTAATATACTTTTTAAACTACAGTACATTATTGTATGAATAGCTTGGTATGCCTTTCACTCATTTTAAACCTTAGGCACTAAACACTTTATCAGATGGGCCGACCTATCTCTGCCTCACCCCACAAGCAACAGTGCATAAGGCCAGGCAACAGAGAATACAACAGACCGAACCATTGGGGCTGCCCACCTGACGAGGCATCCATCCAAACAACCAGGCAAGAGTGATTATATCAACATACATCACTTTCCCTATCAGGACTGGATATGGAGCACCAGAACCACTACCTTCTGGGCAAAACCAAAGAAGCCCAATAGAGACGAGTATCGGTGAAGTTATGTATACAGATGAAGATGTAATTTCTGATAAATGGGGGAGAGTTACAAGAAAGAGTGACATAAAGGCAAACACACATTATCAAAATAACATTATTGAAACTGACAAGTGATGGTTGTTGTTGGAGTCTTTTTGTTTTTGGTAGATAAAGGACATTGTTTATTCCCGATTGATGAGTCTTGCTTTGTTATTGTTCTTGGTGACTTGTTTTGTTGTTCAAAAATACTATTTAGTATTACATATATAAAGCCAATACTAATGACTTTATATATGCTGTACTGTAATATTTGATGTCTGTGTAATGTTGGATGACAATTTATAAAAGTTAGATATTTACATATATGGGAAAGACTTATCCAACATGCGAGCATTTATGGAAAGATTCAAAGAACATGCAATACCTCAGAAAGGAGTTTATCATTCAGTAAGATTTGCTAAGACAATTTACCTGAATTTACCTGGTAATTTCATTCATTTTCCATTACTTTTACCAAATTACATTTTAGATATAGATGTATGTAATACATGGCATTCTACAATTAATGCAATTTTGGATACATTCAGCAGTTTACAGAGGAGTATGGAATACCAGATGAAACATGCATCATAGTTTTGGTGTAACTTGCATGACATCATAGACAAGTAACATGGATGATGACAACACAAAATCAAGCAACACGCCTTGTAATCCTGACTTGGACTAGGCCTCGGACTCTATGCAGAAGCCTTGCAAATATACCTCTGAGATCACATGCCAATATATACAAACTGGCTTCATATAGGCTAAAATATGCCTCAGGTATATTTAGCTTATCTCAAGCCAGTATGTATAAAGTGGCAACAAAATCGTGCAGGAGTTATGTAAATGTTTTATCATTGTTGTTAGCATCACATTCTTTAAGGTCATGAAATACTGAAATGGAATCAAATAATGCAACTATTTAGCCTGAAAATTAGCACAAGAAAACAAAGACACTGAAGCAGCCACGAGCCATGCGGACCTGCAGAGTACACATGACTTATCACCTCTGGCCATACCCATGGACAACACCACTACTGTGACTTCTTCAATTTAAAATGCATTATAAATCTAGTTTTCTAAAATATTCACAAATTAAGGTAATTTTGTATGACTTCATAGTAATGAAAAAAAAGAGACAGTAAACCTTCAGTAAGTGAATGAAGTTCATAGAGGTACAGACAATTAATTATTATATATATATATATATATATATATATATATATATATATATATATATATATATATATATATATATAAATATATATACTGTATATAAATATATATTTTTATCTTACGGTGTTTACATGGTAAATTTGATAAAACTTATTTTTCAAATATGCAATCTTTTTTTTTATTTCTATGACATGTCATAGCTTCCCTAGAACAATGCTGCAATGGTATAGACCTATCTATAACTATGTATATAATGCTATAAAGTCTATTATCTAGTGACTGGGTGAGAAGGTCATTCTGGTTTAGCAGGAAAAGTAGGAAGTTTACTAATGTGTCTGTCCCGACATTTTTGTAAAAAGTTTTTTTTTTTTTTGTAATATCTGACCTTCAGCTCTTTTAGACTGTGCATCTTTTATGTGATCGATTATATCAAAGCGTGAACATATTAAATATGCACATCTTGAGGTTATCTTGAGATGATTTTGGGGCTTTTTAGTGTCCCCGCGGCCCGGTCCTCGACCAGGCCTCCACCCCCAGGAAGCAGCCCGTGACAGCTGACTAACACCCAGGTACCTATTTTACTGCTAGGTAACAGGGGCATAGGGTGAAAGAAACTTTGCCTAATGTTTCTCTCCGGCGCCTGGGATCGAACCTAGGACCACAGGATCACAAGTCCAGCGTGCTGTCCGCTCGGCCAACCGGCTCCCTCGCTCGGCCGACCGGCTCCCTTGTTTGCTTGTTGGTAAAACCTAATTACCAGTAGGAGTATGTAATCAGGTACTGGAAGTCTGCTGTGAATGACGAGAGCTTTGGTGGTGTTTGCAGGCTAGTGTGTGTACACTCTTTCCTTCTATCCTGGCTTAATACCTCGAAATATGTGGTCAGTATATCTATAGGTCATAACTATTTTGTTTGATAAGATTCAGAATTGGCCTGAAACATATGCAGTATATATTTATATATATAAAAAAAATGGTAATGCCATATTTTCACAAAAATGCATTTAATTTATTTTAAGACATTTAGAGCAAACTAGAGCAATTTATTTTTAACACCACCTTTAATTAACATCAATAGCCATGCAGGAATTGGTTAAATTTTAACAGAATAATTAATTTAACTAAAAATACTGAAGAAAGAATAAATTATATAATTAATAGTGGTTCCTAAAGAACTAAATATAATATACTGTAATTTACTCATAATACTGTACCACCATAATTTTAATCAAAACATAAATATGTGTTATTTTGGGAGAGATTCATGATTAGTAACTTAGCATTGACTACTGTGTTTTGATGACCAGACCACACACTTGAAGGTGAAGGGACGACGACGTTTCGGTCCGTCCTGGACCATTCTCAAGTCGATTTGAGAATGGTCCAGGACGGACCGAAACGTCGTCGTCCCTTCACCTTCTAGTGTGTGGTCTGGTCAACATACTTTAGCCACGTTGTTCTGACTCATCGCCTGCACTGTGTTTTGATAATTTAAAATAGAGATTAAATTTCATTAAAAGCTTTAATGAGAGCACACTGGCCAGCACAGTGCAAGTGTGAATGCTCACTCGGGTGGTGTGGTGGGCTTGAACGACGATAAATCACCGACCGGAGGGAGGGTGTCTAGAGAGCCTCCAGAGCTCACCCAGAAAATGGCATTTCATTAAATTCAACTCTTAGTTTTTTTATGCATTAATATTAAATGCCAGCCATCTACTCTTTTTAGGTGTACAGTATATACTAAACATATTTAAATGGTTGATCCCCCTAAATTTATTTACATTTTCTGACAGACTTTTAGGACATTTTCCTGCAATGTATTGTATTTCAATATGTATTTCTAAAGGCTATGTATTTCAATACATAGCCTTTATGTATTGAAATATAAGTAATATTGATTGTAATTTACTTAATCGCAGAGTTTAAGAATAACAACAACCTGGCCTATCCAAAATATGCCTAAGTTAGTTTTAGTTGTGCGTAATTACCTAGGTTTGATTACCCAAGTGTAATTACAGGATGAGAGCTACGCTCATATTGTCCCGTCTTCCCGGTACCCTTTGTCATATACTGTGTCATGCTTTGAAACTACTGATGGTTTTGGCTGCCACCACCTTCTCTCCTAACTTGTTCCAATTGTCTACAACTCTATTAGGAAAAAGAGAACTTATGTTTTTTCTTGCACCTTTCTTTCCTTATCTTGAATCTTTGGCCTCTTCAAAATGCAGGTTTCAAAAATTCATTCTAAACCAGATTCAATAAGGTTTCTATTATTGAATCTGCTTTAATATGAATTACAAAGCCATACAACCTGAATATTAATAACGGTTTGTACAATCTGAGTTATTTTTAATTGATGCAGTAAAAAACAATCTTAGCAATATAAATAATGCATAGTTATCTCATTAGGGATGTCTCTTCCAGAAACCCACATGTGATGGTTAATAAGCTTTCTGCAGTTTCCTCTTGTTCTTATGAACCAATCTTACAAAATCATTGTTTTTCACCTGACATATATACAGTATCTTTCCTTTTTACTGCCTATATCTCCACACAAAATGTTCATACATTATATACATTATATATATATATATATATATATATATATATATATATATATATATATATATATATATATATATATATATCAGTAAGATCTCTATGAACCGAACAGGATTCAAACCTGGTTTTCTAGGCCAGTTGGGTGACCACTGATAGCACTGGTTTGAATCCTGGTGATGTGGTTGTCTCCCCAAAAGAGTTACACTCTTTTTTTTTTTTTAAGTGTTTGAATCTTGGGCTGACCTGATACCCAAGTTGACCTGGTGACCATGACCTGCTTATGACAGTTCTTCCTGTAAATATATACAGTGTATGCTATATATTACATGGTGGAGAATAAAATGTAAAAAAGTCTAGGGACTCGACCAGAGAAGCCAGCCTCTGTTTAATAGGAGCAACGGGACCGATCCCGACCTGCCCCTGTTTGTCACCTACCCCTCATCAATAACCCAGCAAAGTTGGGTGATGCTAGCCCCAAGCATCTGGCCTACAACCTTGGACAGACAGACAAGTAAATATCTCTTATGTATCTCATAGATATACTATATATATATATATATATATATATATATACATATACATATATATATATATATATATATATATATATATATATATATATATATATATATATATATATAATCTGTATCATACTTTTATAAATTTAAAATTTTTCTAGGAGGGCTCCCTTTGGTGGCCCCTTAGTTAGCCACCTGAATAGCTTCAAGCTTCAACCCTATCATGGCCCGCCATACCTTGGTAAGACAAGCATCTACCAGAGACCAGATGCAGACTGTTCCATTCATTAAAGGCAATTGAGTCTGGGAATACTAGATTAACCCAAGTCACAATTAAAAACCACCAAAAGGTAAAGCTCCAAAAAAACAAACATCTGCATTGAGAAACATTGGTAACCCTGTTAATGATGTACAAAGTTGTTACTTCCTCACCACCAGATGGCAGCCTAGTCAGTGCAGGGTTCTAGCCAGCTAAGCACATCAATCAAGTTGAGAGGCGGGACCAAAGAGCCAAAGCTCAAGCCCCGCAAGCACAATTAGGTGAGTACATCAGTCACGTGTCTGGTGTGGTTTACAAAATGGCTCCTAACCAGCTTCTCATGCTCTCTGGTCCTGCATGACATTTTGGGCTGCATGAGACGGGTTCACTCCACCTGCTTTCTGGTCTCTTGTGTTTTGGGGCTGGGCCATATGGGTGGCTCATCTTCTGGATTCTCAGGGTTTGGCTACTCGCATGGTTTCACGTGCAAGGCATGTTCAACATGCTCGCGGAAGGTCTATCATTTCTGTCTCGTCACTATGAAGTGGACAGTTGATTATGCTTTCTTCTGTTGGCATTGCGAGATGTTTGGCTGCTCTCAAATGAATCTCCATTCCCATATCGCAACGCCTTTACAGTGGACGTGTTTTACCGGGACTGAAGTTGTTGGGATTTCCTTTCTCTCTCCACATCCAAACTGGAGAAATTTTCTGGCAGGGTGGTCCTACTGGCCGGCTCTTCATGCTAGATGTCTGAAATCATGAAATCTTTCTGCGACTCTGTCTGTGTCAGGATAAGTATAGAGATTTTCTTCAATTGTTTGGCACTCTCCACAGCTCTTCTCATTTGTACTGAGTCTGGTTTCATGCCATCTGTATGGGATTCAGTTGGTGGATTGGTGGCTGTGTTGCAATTGTACCATTCATTGGTAGTATAAGGATGCATGGCATTTGTTTTGCCATTTTCTGTCTCTTTTGCCACCTGTGTTGGTGTCAGTTCCTGTTGCGTTGACCTATTTGTTGTGTTCTTGTTGATCGGCATCTCATGTATAATACTTTCTCTTCTTATCAGTTGGCCTTGGCAGAGCTGCTTTCATTGGTTTTCAATGTTGACATATCATTGGGGCTGTTTCAGCAGTTGTCTCATACTTTCCTTCACTTCTGGCCTGCTAGCGACCTCCAGAGCCTTCTTGGTGTCTGGATCACGTCCTTGTATTTCTTCTTGACATTTATCTGTGTCTCAGTTCAGGATTTGTTTCTTAAGGTATTGTAGTGCTTTATATTGGCCCTTGCTTTTTGTTGTAGGGTTGTGGAGCTCTGTAATGAGTTTATACCCTACTTTGTAAATGAGGGTTTTCTTTATGGGCCCTGGGTGCAGTTTCTTCATTTTTGAACAAGACTGAGATGATAGGGATCCGGATGGGTTATTGATTCTTGGTTTGTTTGGCCAGTGGTGCATCACTTTTGTCCGATTGCATTGGTTCTTCATTGTTTGAGTGACCCTCAGGGAGTCCTAGGGTCCAGTTGTCCAACGTTGTTCGTAGCATGATTAAGTTAACCGACCTGCTGTCTTCCTATGGGCTCATAATGTTCGCAAGTTTGCAGCTCTTTCTGCTTTCTTGCAGAATCTGTCTTGGTTGAAGATTTGGGCTCATGTGTTTGGTGGTGAAATTGGGTCCAAGCTGCACAATATTTGATGAACGTTCCTAAGCTGCACATGGGTTGCTCGGTTATGGAAAGAGTTACCCAGTGTTGATTCCCTTTTTGAGTTAATGGATGTGCCTCCCCTCTTTCTCATATAAGCCCTAGTGTTTGTTGTATTCCACGGTGAGATAGCTTAGGGAGCAACTGAGGGGAGCCCCCATAAAAATGCAGCGTTAATGTGATGAAACGCCTGGTTCATGTGGATCCCCTCTGTGGTTTCCTGTTCCCGCCCTTCCTCCGTGAGGGGGTTCTGGGGGTCAGGGGCACTGAGCTGGACTACTGGGCTGCCATCTGGTGGTAGGGGAGCATGACCAGCGGTGTTAATTAACTAATGAGTGTGTGCACACACTTAACATGGTTATCAATGTTTCCCCATGCAATGTTTTGCTTGTTTTGGGCGGCTTTTCTTTGCTAGTGGTTTTTCCTCTCGTCTTGGGTTTACATAGCATTCTTAGACTTGACTAGTTCTAGCATTCTTAGATTCCCTTTGCCATTAATGAGTAAACAAGATTCTGATTCAGGTCTTTAGTGGGCATTTATTGCTCACTAGGACCTGGTGGGGCAATATAGGCTTGGGGTTCTCCAGGTAGTTAGCCCAGGAAGCAATCAGGAGGACTCGCCAGAAAGAAGATTCATTACATTCACCGCAGGATTACCTTTGTGCCTGTAGATTATATATCACATTAAATACTATATATTAATTAATGAAATATATTACATAGTTAATGTTAAATTATTTACGAATCTAATGAATTGAATCGATGTCTTAATCAGTGCCTTGTATTGTGATTGTCAAAGAATCATAAATTATTTAATTTACCGAGGAAATGCAATGAAAGTCATCGTATATGCAACATGTTCATATTTAATCTATGATCATTAAAACCACAGGTTATCAATCCATATAAAAGACATTATGACCTTATATGTGTCATTATGTTCAGATTTTGCTAATGTGACTTAAAAGGTAACTATTTTAAATTTTAGAAAAGGGGATAAAATGGTCTTGATAAAAGTCTAGAAATTATACAAAAAACTTAGGTAAATATAAAATTAATAAATTATGAGTTTTAATTAAAGAAATGCTTGAAAATTTATGTAAAAATAATAATAGGAAGCAGTAAAAACCTAGAAGGTGTGGGCAGAGGCAGTGAGACCTGTAGAGAATGCTGCCGGGGGTGGGGCAGGAGGCGTGCTGGGTCGTCCGTCCAGACGGCTCCGGGCGGACTGGTGGTGGTGGTGGTTGTGCAGGTGTTGGGGCAAGTGAGGGTGGTAGTGGTAGTGGTGACACATGTGTTGTGTGTGAAGGATGTAGTAGTAATGGTGGTAGTGGGAGTTAGCCCACGGGTTGCTGCCCCTGTGATGATAGACACACCCATGAGGGATTTCTCGGACTCGTGAGACGCGCTGCAGTTGTCCTTCCCGCTGCCGTACTGAGGACCTGTGTCACGCTGCACCTCTGCTCGGTCACGCTCACTCAGCGGTACCTTCGGGGGGAGAGAGAGAGACAGACAGACATGGCGTCCACTTAAGTGCTTTCCATTAGTCTTATCCTACGTCAGTATTAACACCAACACCAGTGTTGTAACACCATAAATGTGTTTTATTTAATATTTTACATACAACATGAGTCAGCCAGACAGGATATTGAAAGGTGCCAGGTTGTCTGACATTAGCAATTAAAATGTCACACCTCTAGAATGTTAATTACAACAGGTCAGGTTTTGTGAATTGACCTTGCCTTCTGCTGCTGTCTGACTGTAGGTAGAGAGCCTAAGATTATCTTACTTTGGTAGGCGGGGGCGTAGCTCCCGGATTCCACATAAATACTCATAGAACTGTTCAATCGACACGAGAGACAGGATTGAAGATCCAGCAGGAGCGAGTTATATCGCTGGTCCAGAGCCTCCAGCCGCTAGACTGGCCTCCCCAGGCCAAAAGGGATACTCTGCCTGTCAACTGTAGCCCCCCCTTCTCTCTATCCATCTTAGGCTCAGAGAATTTGGCGAGTGAACTGTCAGGGTGACAAATTTGGTGTGTTTCCAATATTCAGGTGTTGTGTGATTTTCAGGGGCAGTCGGCAGTAGTGTCCTCAATGTCTTGTGTGGTGACTCTCATTGTATATTATTGTTGTCATTTAACATCCAAATATATAAATGAATTATGATATCCATATGAGTGAAGATCTGATGTTAAATATATATTTGATTAACTTGTTTAAATTAACTAATGTTGTTCCCTAGATCTTTGTCAATTGAGGCTAGAGTAGACAGCCCTCTGAGAGTACTGGTTTTGAGACTTTAATGTACAAGTACATGCTAACATGAGAATATTATGGTGCAGATAAGTTCCATTCCTTGTCTTGTATGTACTTGAAGGGATGGTGGCAGCTACTTTTATCTTTTACTTTTATCTTTAACTCTTCCCTTCTACCTTTTCTACTTTCTACTCCTCTCCTTGTTCTCAGTCTCTCCCTCCGCCTCATTCTAAACTTTCCCTTTCCCGTGAACCACTCCTGACTACTCCCCCACCTCTCTACCCCTCTCACCCCCTGCTCACACATTTAATTTTTTTTCGATTTTCTGTTACGTTAGTGTAATAACACGTACCGTCATCACACCTTCCCTCATCATACTGCGTAAGCATGTAATGGGAATTATAGGTAATCAATGATTAGAAAAACACTAAACACTTTATATATCAAACCTTTTCGGGAGCATTTTGGACATAGATGACCCTGTTGAAGGCACGCCATTTCTTGCACAACTGCACGTACATTTTACACTGCACATACATGAACACAAGCCCTCCAGTGAAGCCGATTGCCACCACTATGAGCTTAGTCCAGAAGGGCCATTCCAGGGTTCCCTCCTGTGTGGATAACAGATGTAAAATGTTCTTAATATACCCGACTTAATCTCTCAAAGAATCAATACGTGTTCAATTGAACTTTCAAAGAGTTTGTATAGATTATTGTATTAAGTGATTTATTTAAAAGGTGGGTGCTTAAAGCTCAATTGAATACACAATTGGATATGCTACTAGTATTTTTAAGTTGCAACTACATTCAAATATCTCGAATTCAAAGTGCACAGGAGAGCACAGTGTACATAGCATGAGAGAACACATTGTACATAACAGAGGAGAGCACATTGTACATAACAGAGGAGAACAGTGTACATAACAGAGAAGAACAGTGTACATAGCAGAGGAGAACAGTGTACATAACAGAGGAGAACAGTGTACATAACAGAAGAACAGTGTACATAACACAGGGGAACACAGTGTACACAACAGAGGAGAACACAGTGTACACAACAGAGGAGAACACAGTGTACATAAGAGGAGAACACAGTGTACACAACATAGAACAGTGTACATAAGAGGAGAACACAGTGTACACAACATAGAAGAACACTGTACATAACAGAGAACACAGTGTACACACGAGAGGAGAATACAGTGTACACAAGAGAGGAGAACACAGTATACATAACAGAGGAGAACACAGTATACATAACAGAGGAGATCACAGTGTACATAACAGAGGAGAACACAGTATACACAAGAGAGGAGAACACAGTATACATAACAGAGGAGATCACAGTGTACATAACAGAGGAGAACACAGTATACACAAGAGAGGAGAACACAGTATACATAACAGAGGAGAACACAGTATACACAACAGAGGAGAACACAGTATACACAAGAGAGGAGAACACAGTATACACAAGAGAGGAGAACACAGTATACACAACAGAGGAGAAGACAGCAACATGGGCCCCACCTGGACCTCCTCTGTAGTGCGCTCTATGAGAACATAGAGCGACCACACCACACAGGTGATGGCGATGGCGTGGAAGGTGACAGAGCAGGCGATCTTCCTCCGCTCCATCCCAGACATGTCCAGCTTCTCCCACTGTAATACACCAAGCATGGATACACCCACTGTAATACACCAAGCATGGATACACCCACTGTAATACACCAAGCATGGATACATTCACTAATAAATGAATCGGAATATATCTTCTGTTTATATTTACATAAAGTTAAACAATCCTTCAGTCACACTGGCAAGTCTTCGTGGTTAGGGGAACACACAAGGGGTGGGACAAGGTCGAGCAGCAGTCACACAAGGGGTGGGACAAGGTCGAGCAGCAGTCACACAAGGGGTGGGACAAGGTCGAGCAGCAGTCACACAAGTGGCGGGACAAGGTCGAGCAGCAGTCACACAAGGGCGGGACAAGGCCGAGCAGCAGTCACACAAGGGGTGGGACAAGGCCGAGCAGCAGTCACACAAGGGGTGGGACAAGGCCGAGCAGCAGTCACACAAGGGGTGGGACAAGGCCGAGCAGCAGTCACACAAGGGGTGGGACAAGGTCGAGCAGCAGTCACACAAGGGGTGGGACAAGGCCGAGCAGCAGTCACACAAGGGGTGGGACAAGGCCGAGCAGCAGTCACACAAGGGGTGGGACAAGGCCGAGCAGCAGTCACACAAGGGGTGGGACAAGGCCGAGCAGCAGTCACACAAGGGGTGGGACAAGGTCGAGCAGCAGTCACACAAGGGGTGGGACAAGGCCGAGCAGCAGTCACACAAGTGGTGGGACAAGGTCGAGCAGCAGTCACACAAGGGGTGGGACAAGGCCGAGCAGCAGTCACACAAGGGGTGGGACAAGGTCGAGCAGCAGTCACACAAGGGGTGGGACAAGGTCGAGCAGCAGTCACACAAGGGGTGGGACAAGGCCGAGCAGCAGTCACACAAGGGGTGGGACAAGGTCGAGCAGCAGTCACACAAGTGGCGGGACAAGGTCGAGCAGCAGTCACACAAGTGGCGGGACAAGGTCGAGCAGCAGTCACACAAGGGGCGGGACAAGGTCGAGCAGCAGTCACACAAGGGGTGGGACAAGGTCGAGCAGCAGTCACACAAGGGGCGGGACAAGGTCGAGCAGCAGTCACACAAGGGGTGGGACAAGGCCGAGCAGCAGTCACACAAGTGGTGGGACAAGGCCGAGCAGCAGTCACACAAGTGGTGGGACAAGGCCGAGCAGCAGTCACACAAGTGGTGGGACAAGGCCGAGCAGCAGTCACACAAGGGGTGAGACAAGGTCGAGCAGCAGTCACACAAGTGGTGGGACAAGGCCGAGCAGCAGTCACACAAGGGGTGGGACAAGGTCGAGCAGCAGTCACACAAGTGGTGGGACAAGGCCGAGCAGCAGTCACACAAGGGGTGAGACATATTTCTAGGGAAAACACATATATAATCAGAACACACACGAGTCAAACACCAAAATAACTTGACCCAGAAGCACATGCGACATTCCACAACTCCAGAGACTCATTACACCACCCTATTATTGGTTACAAAGCAGGGACCCGGATGCTAAAGCTCGTTCCCAACCACATAGGTGAGTGAATACTGGTAAGCGCCTATAGGAGTATGAACGTGGAACAAGGGGGAGCTGAACCCACTGCTGTTTGAGGTGCTGGCAACATGGGTAAGACTAAACGAAACAGGAGCAACAGATTCCGTAGATTATATTACTGTATATTGATTTTGGTTCTCAAAACGCTGATATGGATGAGGTAGGCCAGACGTCAACAGAACGCCCTGCGGCTGTCTGCAGGTTTTATATGGGTAATGACAGTACACCGATTAACAGTCTCGAGTTAAACAACTGTCTGAACTCTTGTTATCTTGAGAATACCTTGAGATGGTTTCGGGGCTTAGCGTCTCCACGGCCCGGTCCTCGACCAGGCCTACAGGACACACATGGTAACAGAACTAGCTGAAATACAACTAACAGCCTGTACAGTGAAAAACAAATGAGAAGGAATTTTCTGCAGTACAAATTATACTCTTCAAACAGTTGAAAATTCTCCTGCAAGACAGACAGCAAGAACCTCATAACTACAATAATAAATAACTTGATCGCTGCTGAGAATAAAGGCTTTATAATCTCTCCGGTATCGATACCATCTCACAAATATAACCCATAATTATGACAGATATAACCGCTAAATTAGCATGCAACAAGGCTGAAGTTGAACTGGACCTAGAGAGATAACCATCTTTAGTATCATGAACCAGACCATCTCCGTTATTAAGACTATATTAATCCAAACATTAAGGTCTGATAGATAAATCACAGACTCTTAAAGGCCTGTAAGACCAAGTATTAAAGTATAAACAAAAAGAGATTTCATGCATCCGTCAAATTCCCTGTTTATGGATGAAAAAATGGTTTAAACACGACTCACAACTGATGACGTTCGAACACTTCCGGAACAAGTGCTTCACTGACGAATTTTGTTCGAACAACAACGCTATAAATGCTTCACCCACGTATTACAAATACAAATAATCGCCAACAGAACCTAAACACCAAACATAACCAATTTTAACCCCTCCCCCACATTCACAAAAAACAGCGCACCCTTTTGCAGAAGGTAAATATACAAACCTCAGGAAAGTGAATGAACAGTCCGCAAATCTTAACGCCGCGGCCACCATCACATTAGACTGGGTGACGTTCGTGGTATACCACTGTGTATGGAAATATTATTTGACCACAGATGACCGCCGCGTCAGATTGGCGACCTTGTTGATACAACCTTATCGACGGGCAACCCGATCTAGTTAAACCCTGAGTTTTCGTGTGTCCGTACATACACACCAGCAGGAAGACGAGGGAGTGATCGCGTTACCTGACTCACTACGGGGTGCAAGGCTGGGGTTCCGTGGGAATTCGGGTCCGTAGTTCGACTGGGGGGTGCTCCCCAGAGGTGAACGGGGGCACTTAGGGAGGGAAGTAAGGCCCCAACAGCGAGGAGCTCTGAGAGTGGAGTGTGCCCCGCGGCACTGTAGGGCGTACATCGCAGAGCTCAGACAATATGTCTGAGCTCTTTTGTGTTCAACATATTGTAGATTTACTGGGAAAATTTACTGAGAGACAGAGAGAGGGAGGGAGAGAGACAGAGACTGAGAGGGAGACAGAGAGACAGATACAGAGAGAGATAGACAGAAAGCAACGACTTCTCAGTACAGTATAATAACACAGGTACCAGGTTTTCCAAGGGTTTGTGTGACATTCATATATGTATAATTACAATCCTCACTTATACGATTCGCGTGGTTGAGCTTATTTCCATTAATGATTCACGAGAGAATGTGTCACTTAATACATACATGCATTCAGGCGCGCACTCACGCTCGCACTGAACTACTGACTAGTATCACCAACAAATTTTCCCCTGTAAGAGAGAGATTAAAAGAAGGCTCACTATCTTGCTCCGATGATGGCGAATCGAGCCGAAAACACGTTCAGCATTCTCTAATTCTTCAAATGTGGGTTTTCCTCATATATACACACAAATTGTTCTCAAGTTGTAACGTATCGATTATATAGAGTTATATTATATGCGTTAACCGCTGTATATGGTCCATGTCACCCTACTGAATTAAATATCTCCATGAATCGTAAGTGAACAGTCCGCTCCTGTGCCAGGTAAGTCCACTACGGGCTCACCATAGCCCGTGCTACTTGCCCCGCTCCTGTGCCAGGTAAGTCCACTACGGGCTCACCATAGACCGTGCTACTTGCCCCGCTCCTGTGCCACGTAAGTCCACTACGGGCTCACCAAGCCCGTGCTACTTGCCCCGCTCCTGTGCCAGGTAAGTTACGGGCTCACCATAGCCCGTGCTACTTGGAACTTGTTCCGAGTAGCTGAATCTATAACAACCAGGAAGTGAACAATTAGTCAAGTTCCTGCAAGAGATACGGACCAACCGGGTTTAGTGGATATGTGGGCCTGCGGGCCGCTCCATGCAACAGCCTGTTGGACCAAGTTACACATGACAAGCCTGGCCCCAGATTCACGAAGCAGTTACGCAAGTACTTACGAACCTGTCCATCTTTTCTCAATCTTTAGCGGCTTTGTTTACAATTATTAAACAGTTAATGAGCTCCAAAGCACCAGGCGGCTGTTTATAACAATAACAACAGTTGATTGGCAAGTTTTCATGCTTGTAAACTGTTTAATAAATGTAACCAAAGCCGTCAAAGATTGAGGAAAGATGTACACGTTCGTAAGTACTTGCGTAACTGTTTCGTGAATATGGCCCCTGGCCCCATGCCGGGCTTGAGTAGAACTACCAAACCCTTTCCACCAATCAAGCATTTACGCAACTATTAACAAAGCTCGGTTGTGAGCCGAAGACGCAGACCACTGTACTAGAGCACTGTGAATGGTAAAATTTAAGCATCAATTCAAACGGAGATGAAGCTACCTACCTTGTTGAAGGGTTTGATCTTGGAGTGCATGATAAAGTTGAACTTGCACAGCTCGCAAGACTTGGTGTCTGAGGACTTGATCCACTGCTGGAGACATGATTGATGCACGTAGCGCAGGGAGCCGGAGCAGTAGCAGGGAGCAATCAGTGGAGAGTCCTGCTCCCCCTCGCAGTGACATATCCTGTAGGGGTGAGTGAGAAGGTGGGGCTCAGTGTTGATGGTAACGGTGTGTGAGTGTGCGTGTGAGTATGCGTGTGCGTGTGTATGTGCATATGTGTGTGTGTGCTCACCCATTTGTGCCTGCAGGATCAAGCACTGACTCTTGGATCCCGCCTTTCCAGCCATCGGTAATTTACAGCAATGACGCCTGTCCCATTTCCCTATCACATCTAGTTTTAAAATTATGAATAGAGTTTGCTTCCACAACCTGTTCCTTAAGTGCATTCCAATTTGTAAATACAGATTAGGCCGTTGTGATGCAGGAAAGCTGTACAAGGTTTCGCAAGTGATCACGTAATTGCTTGATGAATCTACATTGTTTTACACAGCTGAACTACGAAACTTATTCCTGTTCTAACCATGTATACAATGTCCCGGGGTCAGGCTCGCCAGCTTTGCGTATATACTGCTGTACATCTGGAGATCTGATCTCCGACAAGCCGTCGGCTTCCTGTCCTTCGTCGAGGCCATTCTAGTGTTAGTGGCTCTCGGGTAAATTCAGGTCAATTCAGATCAATTTAGTCCACACTGCATCATAAATAACCACTTTGTATATTTGTCTTCTTTACAATGATATATATTATATATATATATATATATATATATATATATATATATATATATATATATATATATATATATATATATATATAAACTGAAAACTCACATCCCAGAAGCGACTCGAACCCATATTGCCAGAAGCACTGCAACTGATGTACAGGATCCCTTAACCACTCGACCATCACGACCGGACAAAAGAGGATGGTAGGTTTTCAGTTGCATATATATGTGGAGACCGTTCAGGCTTGTTCGCATTTGTGTTCCTCACGTGTGCCCCAAAGAATGAGGTGATTTGATAAAATACCATGCCCAAGATTACCATCAGAGTGCCGGCGGGAGGATGGGGAATTAGGCCACACCCGACCACACCGGGGGTCATGGCCCCACACTGGAAGGCCACACCTACGTTACGGAGCACACAGAGGGCCACCCTGAAGTTGTAAAAGTGGAACAAATGATCCGTCAAGACAAGCCCTAGAGCTTTCGTACCTGCTCCCTGGCTCGTTCGTACACTCCAAACCTACTTCCTAGGTGACTACATCTATGTGAGTACACACAATCTACACCTTCCTAGGTTATTACATAGCGCTCAAAAGCACTTGAATATGCTGATTATGTAATGCAGTGAAATATTTCGCCTGAATATTGATTTTTTTGCGCCAGACACGATTTGATTAGTGAATTTTTGAACCATGACCATCATTAATCTTACGTCAGCCTCGCAAAGAGCAGCGAAGGTATGGAAACGTTTTGGAAATGTTCCACAGGTCCTGGAAATTGCGTGCAGAGGCACAAGGCTCGCTGGAGTTTCCAGAGGTCCTGGAAATTGCGTGCAGAGTGTTGAGACTCGCTGCTCGCTGAGGTTTAAAGGTTTATAATGGTCGACGCGACCGTCCCTGGGCAAAAGTATAATTCATACAGAAATGTATTCTTTCATACATAGGAAACGTATTTATATTCATACAAACATGTATGCATACATCAAACACATGCTCAGAGAGAGAGAGAGAGAGAGAGAGAGAGAGAGAGAGAGAGAGAGAGAGAGAGAGAGAGAGAGAGAGAGAGAGAGAGAGAGAGAGAGCAACCCATCCCAGAGGCTTACTGAGTATGTGTGTTGCTTCCTTTAACACACATTGTGATGCATTGTTTGATCCTCTAGTTTTAACAGGTGACGACTGTGTGGGAAGTGAGGACAGTGAAAGGGAGAGGTGTGTGGGGGGTAGGGGAAGAGAACCCTAGTGTACCAGCTGCTGCAGGAGAGGCAATAACCAGGTCAGTCACCATCATCACCATGGTAACACCAGCCTCCACCACTCTCCTCTCCTGGCCTACCATAACCCCTCCCCACACACACAAACATTTACCAGGTGATGGAGAAGATCGTGACAAAAATACTAGCCGCACATCTGGATAGAAGAGACTTTGTAACACTCCAACACGGCATCAAGGATGGTAAATCTTGTCTCACAGATTTAATAGAATGCTATAATTGGGCGACACAAATTAGACAGAGAGAAGGGTAGGCAAGCTGCAGTTTTGGGGACTGTCAGAAAGCCTTTCACACACATGCAACAGCCTCTTATGGGGTACTAAGTTGGAGAACCAGGCGGGAGAAATAGGCAAGGTGGTCCAGAGGATGAGGGGGGAAAACCTAAGCAACTTGAAACACAGTTACTATGAGCGGGAATATTTCAGAATGCCAGGAGCACGCACGCGCACGCACACACACACGGGGGCCGGTGGCCGAGCAGACAGCACGCTGGACACGTGAGCCTGTGATCCCGGGCGCCGGCGAGAAACAATGGGCAGAGTTTCTTTCACCCTGATGCCCCTGTTACCTAGCAGTAAATAGGTACCTGGGAGTTAGTCAGCTGTCACGGGCTGCTTCCTGGGGTGTGTGTGTGCTGTTTGGGGGGGGGGTAGTAGTAGTAGTAGTTAGTAATAGTTGACTGACAGTTGAGAGGCGGGCCGAAAGAGCAGAGCTCAACCCCCGCAAGCACAACTAGGTGAATATAGCTTGCCAACCGCTGCCCAGGCAGGCGTGCCAACTGTTACACAGGCAGGCGTGCCAACCGCTGCCCAGGCAGGCGTGCCAACCGCTGCCCAGGCAGGCGTGCCAACTGTTACACAGGCAGGCGTGCCAACTGCTGCCCAGGCAGGCGTGCCAACCGCTGCCCAGGCAGGCGTGCCAACTGCTGCCCAGGCAGGCGTGCCAACCGCTGCCCAGGCAGACGTGCCAACTGCTGCCCAGGCAGGCGTGCCAACCGCTGCCCAGGCAGGCGTGCCAACTGCTGCCCAGGCAGGCGTGCCAACTGCTGCCCAGGCAGACGTGCCAACCGCTGCCCAGGCAGACGTGCCAACTGCTGCCCAGGCAGACGTGCCAACTGCTGCCCAGGCAGGCGTGCCAACTGCTGCCCAGGCAGGCGTGCCAACCGCTGCCCAGGCAGGCGTGCCAACTGCTGCCCAGGCAGACGTGCCAACCGCTGCCCAGGCAGACGTGCCAACCGCTGCCCAGGCAGACGTGCCAACCGCTGCCCAGGCAGACGTGCCAACCGCTGCCCAGGCAGACGTGCCAACCGCTGCCCAGGCAGACGTGCCAACCGCTGCCCAGGCAGACGTGCCAACCGCTGCCCAGGCAGACGTGCCAACCGCTGCCCAGGCAGGCGTGCCAACTGCTGCCCAGGCAGACGTGCCAACTGCTGCCCAGGCAGGCGTGCCAACCGCTGCCCAGGCAGACGTGCCAACTGCTGCCCAGGCAGGCGTGCCAACCGCTGCCCAGGCAGGCGTGCCAACTGCTGCCCAGGCAGACGTGCCAACCGCTGCCCAGGCAGACGTGCCAACTGCTGCCCAGGCAGGCGTGCCAACTGCTGCCCAGGCAGGCGTGCCAACCGCTGCCCAGGCAGGCGTGCCAACCGCTGCCCAGGCAGACGTGCCAACCGCTGCCCAGGCAGACGTGCCAACCGCTGCCCAGGCAGGCGTGCCAACCGCTGCCCAGGCAGACGTGCCAACCGCTGCCCAGGCAGACGTGCCAACCGCTGCCCAGGCAGACGTGCCAACTGCTGCCCAGGCAGGCGTGCCAACTGCTGCCCAGGCAGACGTGCCAAATGCTGCCCAGGCAGACGTGCCAACCACTGCCCAGGCAGACGTGCCAACTGCTGCCCAGGCAGACGTGCCAACCGCTGCCCAGGCAGACGTGCCAACCGCTGCCCAGGCAGGCGTGCCAACTGCTGCCCAGGCAGGCGTGCCAACTGTTGCACAAGATTCACTAAACATTTACACTACCATACGAAACCCGTGCATCTTTCCTCAATTACATAGGCTTGGTTTACACCAATTAAACCGTTTATGAGCCCAGAACTGCGAGTGTGTTTATACCAGTTGGGTTGTAGAGTTTACAACCTCCGTAAACCGTTTAATAAATGTGAACAAGGCCGCTATGAGTAAGGAAAGATATACAGGTTTCGAACGTGGTTGTATAAATGCTCATGGAGTCCTGACTAAGGTATATGGCCTTTGTCCAGAGGTGCCGGGGGGGGGGGGTCGTCCAGAGGTGCCGAGGGGTCGTCCAGAGTTAGTTTAGTTCATTTATTATGCACCCCATACCCATCTTGTGGGCGGTAGTGGAAAGGGTTACAGAGGCACATATGGGCTCAGGGACTGAACCCCACAATTCATTTAGCTAAGCAAGTTACAATCTTGATGAGCTAGTTACAAATTCAATATAAGTCGTCACATCAACAATGGGTTCGAGATCGACCTCAAGTACAGGCGCCGAGGGTCGTCCAAAGTTGCCGAGGGTCGTCCAAATGTGCCGAGGGGTCGTCCAAAGTTGCCGAGGGGTCGTCCAAATGTGCCGAGGGGTCGTCCAAAGTTGCCGAGGGGTCGTCCAAATGTGCCGAGGGTTCGTCCAAAGGTGCCGAGGGTAGCCCAGAGGTTCCGGGGGTCGTCCAGAGGTGCCGAGGATCGTCCAAAGGTGCCGAGGGGTCGTCCAAAGGTGCCGAGGGGTCGTCCAAATGTGCCGAGGGGTCGTCCAAAGGTGCCGGGGGGGTCGTCCAAAGGTGCCGGGGGGTTCGTCCAAAGGTGCCGGAGGGGTCGTCCAAAGGTGCCGGGGTCGTCCAGAGGTGTCGAGGGGTCGTCCAAGGTGCCAAGGGGTCGTCCAAAGGTGCCGGGGGTCGTCCAAGGTGCCCAGGGGGAGGGAGGTCGTCCCGTGTGTCAGGGGGGCGGGGTGCCGCTCCACACCCCCACACATTACAAGCTAGAAATCAATTAGCTGTGAATACTTGAGTGGCTTAAGGCGTATTCTGAGAGACCGCGCCGTGTTGGGTCCGCTACAGAGGCTGGCCAGATTGGGCTACTTTTAGCCCAACACAAACGCCAGCTGTGTATGTCGCTACTTGCTACTCTTTTCTTCGGCTACTGTTAAGATAAGCTGGCCTGTGTTCTCTGGAAAGGGAAGCAACTGCTAAAAATAAAATATCTAGCTAGTTTTATAGTAAAAATTGGCGATTTTTTATAGTTCTTCAGTTCGCGGTTTCCAGCAACACAAATCTGGCCTCGGTAATGGCCCTATGAAATTTCCCGCCTGTTACAACTTGTGATAAAGCCACAGTCAACTTGAAGCCACAGAAGCTTCCCCTGTCTCCCAGTCCTCCCCACCATTCCCCCTCCCCCGTCCCCTCCTCCTCACAATAAAGTTGTTACATCTTGTTATAATGTTTTTTATGACGTATTAAAACGTTGTTACAACTTATTGATACAATTGTTAGGTGTTAAACCTAGTTTCAACGTTGCAGCAACGTGGTCGATTGGTGGGGGCGTGATTATTCCCAATGTGGGAGAAGACAGCCTAACTGGGAGAGTGCGGTCACGGCCTCACGGAAGGGTGGCAGATATCAGAGGGAAAGCGACATGCTATTATGATTATATACACTGGGAGGGGGTCAGGATAAGGATTTGGGATGGGACGGTGGGAAGGAATGGTGCCCAACCATTGCGAGAGAGAGAGCGCGCGTGCGTGTTTGTGTGTGTGTGTGTGTGTGTGTGTGTGTGGTGTGTGTGTGTGTGTGTTGTGTGTGTGTGTGTGTGTGGTGTGTGTGTGTGTGTTGTATTCACCTAGTTGTGCTTGCGGGGGTTGAGCTCTGCTCTTTCAGCCCGCCTCTTAACTGTCAATCAACTGTTACAAACTACATTTTTTTTNAGGAAACGCGCCCAAACGTCTTCGTCCTGCCACAGTTGTCGAACCCGGAACTTCAATATGGCTGTGACCGGATTGCACCCCCTTCCCCCCCCCCCACCTACTGCTCTACAAGTACCATCACGTATCAGTTGCAAATTACATTTTGCGGCTGGAAAGTGATTTAAAATTTCCGTCCAAGAGCCCGTTCTCCAGATATACCACTGAACAACCTAACTTGTGGAGACCGATGTATAATTTTGTTTTAATTATCAGGAGGAAAGCGTCAAGCCATTACGACTTTTTAGCAAGACCTAACCTAACCTAGATGTATAGCAAACGTCGATATTATGATGCTTTTAGTTCGACAAATATTTCGTAAAAGAAAATACACGACGTACTATGCGAGCGGACGGGGTTTGTTGAACAGGGTTTTAAAATTCTTACCCGGGCAGCAATGAAGCAGCAAGTCCACAACACACGATAGATATGATAGAGCCCAATAGGCTCAGGAATCTGTACACCAGTTGAGAGGCGGGACCAAAGAGCAAGAGCTCAACTCCCGCAATTACAACTCGGTGAATACACGGAGACAAATATAATAATAATAATAATAATAATAATAACCGGCCGCTTGTTTACAGAAACACTGACTGACTTACTTTTTTGGTGTCGCCTCCTAGAGACATCCGGAAGTACGTCGAAGTACTCTATTTCTCAGGAGTTTACTCTCTGTTCTTGTGAACACTCGGGTGAGACCGTAAAGAATGTGTGTCTACACATTCAAGAATATCTGATTAAGGCCGCTCGGCCAGCACAATAATGTCACCAAATTGATTGTTTATCGAGAACTGCAAGGCACTCAGATGTTTCTCTCTGCGTCCTTAGAATTTGTCACCGTCTTAAGTCACAGACAGGTGTATATTATCAAAGTCATCTTAAATTCACTTGTCACAGCACTCAAGCGTCAAGACAACGAGTGTCACTGGCAAGACCTTCTGCCAAACTCGCCCGCGACTCACGCCGACTCCATAGTCGCATTCGCTAATCAAAACGTTTCAAAATCAGCATTCTTTTAAATAACAAATATCAATATTATATAATAACATTTCGTTATATATAATATATTTCGTTAATATATAATATATTAACATAGTTAGACTAAGGTTAACTTAGGTGTTTATAAGTTCTATTGCCAATTATTTATATTTGCAGTATGTGAGTAAAGATTCAGGCGCGATTCGAAGAGCAGCCTAGCCTTCGACCAAGACACGTTCATCAATTTGAATATACTGTGTATTAAAAATAGGTGTCTTCTCATATATAAATTAATATTATTATATATTAAAGTTCAATATATATATATAGTTTGGCCTAGGTTAGGTGTTTAGGTTCTGTTGGCGGATATTTGTATTATAAGTACGTGTGTGTACGTGTGTGAAGCATTTACAGCGTTGCGATTCGAACAGAGGTCGTCAGCGAAGCGTTGTTCAAGAAAAGTACGATCATCAGTTGTGAGTCATGTGAAAAGTGGTTTTCAGCTATAAACAGGGTTTGGCGGCTACATGAAATGAACATTTGCCCCTTGTTAAGGACAGGCTGCCCATCAGCATCAACAAAGACTAAATACTTGTTAATTTGCTTAGTGTAACGTAGTAATGCTCATCTGCTTAAATACAAATGCAAATACAAATGCAAACACAAATATTTATTCAGGTAAAGTACATACATACAAGGTGAGATACAAAAGCTGATGGATTTATAGATAGAGCTAGTACATACAATGCCTAAAGCCACTATTACGCAAAGCGTTTCGGGCAGGAAAAACACTAAGACTAAAAATACTAGTTGAGATTAAAGTATAAGTTGTGTTGAGAAAAAATAAGAAAAAAAATAAAAATAGAGGGTAGGGAAACATGGCAGAAAAAAAGCAACAATACAATTTGGTCAACAAACAGCATTGTTTAAAATCGTAGACATGGGTTGACATTTAGGGGTGAGGTAGGTTACATTGAGTTAATTAGGTAGTACTTAGTTTTTATCTAAAACTGTTTGGGAGAGGTACAGTCTTTAACATAATTGGGAAGGTCATTCCACATTCGAGGTCCCTTGATTTGTAAAGCATTTCTAATTTGACTAAGTCGTACTCTTGGAATATCAAATAGGTATTTGTTTCTGGTGTGGTGCTCATGGGATCTGTTACAACCTTCTAGGAAGCTTTTAAGGTCAGGACTGACATTACAGTTTAGCGTTTTATATATAAAATACACATGAGAGGATGTGCAGTGACTTAATATCTAACATATTCCGAGATTTGAGTAGGGGTACCGAGTGAAGTCTCACTTGCATAATGCAACCTAGTATATAAATAATCATTTGCTTAATATAGCCTTCAAATGCTTATCTGCTTAAAGTAGCTTAGTAATGCAATTCTTTATAATTTAACCTAGTAATGTGATTTTTTCCAATTTAACGCAATTCTTTCCAATTGAACCCACTATTGCTGGATATCTCGCTTCATGCAGTTAATGACCGTAATGCACCATTCCTTTTTCCATCCCAAATCCTTATCCTTCCCAGTGCTATATAGTCGTAATGACTTTCCTGATAGTTCCCTTCCTTCCAATTGAACCTAGTAATGTCCTCAGTTTAATATAGCCTAAAAATGCTCCTTTTCCTCATATAACCTAGTAATGCTCCTTTATCTCATATAACCTAGTAATGCTCTTTTGCCTAATAATACTCACCTGTTGTCTCATAGCCTAATAATTATCTTCTCTAATATAGCCTAATAATATTTCTTTAATATAGCCTAGTAATTCTCCTATTAATATAACCTAGTAATGCTCGTGTGTTTAATGTAGCCTAATCATTAAATCATTATTATAAATGAATAGGTAACTATAACAAAATTATGAGTTAACCATGTAAGTAAATTAGCTGTGAGACACTGTCTCTCATCACTCCTCGGAGCTGTATGCGTTAAATTACTGAAAAAAAATCATGCAAAATTCTGTCGCTAGAGGCCATGCTACAGTAGCAGTTTCCATAACATTACTGTTTCTATAGCACGTCTGTTCTCATGGACAAAGTAAATAAAATATTAAAATAACTCAATACATCAAATGATATTCCCTGTGCGAACGTGCTTTAACGCGCCTGATATTTATTTATTTATTTATTTATTTATTTATTTATTTATTTATTTATTTATTTATTTATGTATATACAAGGTACATTGGGATTGTGAGGATACATAGCATAATAATTACATTCTTGTAAAGCCACTAGTACGCGCAGCATTTCGGGCAGAAATAATGATGATATATAATGATGTGTGACTTCCTACAGAGATGATGATGATGGTGCTAACGGTGCTTCTGGTGTGCTGCGTGGTGGAGACCTGCTGTAAGCCCCTCGACGATGTCCCTCAGAGCAGAGCCTCCGTCGGCAGCAGGGGGTCGCGCTCCTACACAAGAGACCCGCTGGTATACGCTGAGTCTCCCCCGTCGTATGAAGAGGTTCTGGCTGCAGAGGCCCTGGAGCCTCCCTCCAGTACCTCACAGGAGGACCAGGCTGCTGGCAAGACCATACCCAGCACTTTCCAACACTCGCCGACGCCTAAACCTTTCGTCCTGCAGGATACTGCTGTCTCTGGTGTTTCCTACCAACACAGTTCCGTGCCTCGGAGATACTCTCCTTTCATCCCAGAGTCAACGTATTCATACAGTGTATCTAGTGAGATCCAGTTGTCAGTAGATGAGCTGCCTAGCTACGAGGAGGCTGTGACTGTGTTGCAGTCTGGGGCCAGCGCTCAACATCAAGTCAACACCAACCACGATATGAATTTGATGTTTATATAGTGGTTGCTTCTATAATATAGCTTTTTTAAAATGACTGCTTTAGTGAAATCAATCGTGTCTTGAATATGTGACACGAATATCACTTTTTGTGATAACTGTGATGTATAACTTTTGTGATAACAATGTGATTGAATATAGCTTGATTCAATCAATCATCAGAATATATTCATGACAATCATGAAAATAGCTTCGTAAACTATATTATACTCATAAGAGGGGAAAAAAAAGAGACCCACCCCTAAATATACAGAATAACGACTTTGCTACTTTGCCTACACTCAGAGATATCACCAAACAGCACCGAATAATGACGAAAATTCCCCAAGGCTATGACGGGGCACGAACCCACGACCCTGGCTCTACAGAGTTCTTGCCCAACGCCTCCTTACCCAGTGATTGATTGGTCCCTTTCCCCTTATTCCCATATTCCTTACCCTATGTTTGATTGCCTCTCTATTCCTTCGACCCTTCACCTCACCTCACACAACTTCATCTTTCTCACATGTTCATTTAAGCCAAAAATTCCACCTTGTGTATTCATTCTATATCTGAAGAAGTTCCAGAGTGGAACGAAACGTTCTAAAAAATAAATCTTTCAATAATTCCAAGTTTTCTTTACCATGAATTTTGGAAACTTGATTGCTTAACTTGAATAGGTAGATGCTCAGAAAGCTTACACTACAATTCAATATCATATATATATATATATATATATATATATATATATATATATATATATATATATATATATATATATATATATATATATATATATATATATATATATATATATATATAATGTAACCAATATATATTACGTGATAACGGTACTGCGGCTATACCGGGTAGATATAAGGCACTTACATTAACAACAAAAGACCACATTGACCTTTGCAGTGTGAAAATTACACAGAAGAGAAGGAATACTCAGACGAAAAATTATAACAATTTACTCTAATATTAAAATGAGCAAACAACATGAAAAATATCCAAACCCTTGACTGGACATACTAGGCTAGCACACAAGAGAAATAATAATAACAACACATGTACAAACTTATTTTACCATAAAAAAGGGTGACACTGAAAGTATTGCCCTGTACCACTCCAACCTGTACATGAAAAAGTGGGAGGCAAGCATCGTTAGAGGCAGTATAGTGCTGATTCCCTGAGCACCTGAGATAGACTGCTGAGGTGACCCAGGTCATGGGGTAATTACTATGCCTAAAGCTTACTGCTCACTTACTTACTAAAACTTACCTGATGAACCAGGCTGTGACTCATACGTCAGGCTGCGAGCAGCCGCGTCCAACAGCCTGGTTGATCAGTCCAGCAACCAGGAGGCCTGGTCGACGACCGGGCCGCGGGGACGCTAAGCCCCGGAAGCACCTCAAGGTAAGCCACTAATATGCTCAGCGTTTCGGGCAATATCATATAATTAGCGCACGTCTTCAAACAATAAGTGAATTAGGTTATTTGAATTGTGATTATGTACAATTTAATGAAGAAAACGGTTTCCCCCGCCTTAACATTTTTATATTATGATAATCACAACATATCTACTCTGCGTATTAGTGACTTTAGGCATAGTATACACTAGCTCTATCTAGATATCAAACATTCTGTTTGTAACTCATCTTGTATGTATGTACTTTTACCTGAATAAACATTTTATTTGATCTTATCTGCGTTAAAATCAGTGTGCAATTCCGGTTTTGGCCCTTCTCACTTGTTCCACCGTCTGCCACTTTATTTTCACGAGAATAGTTAATATGAGAGCAGAGTTAAAATTACCTACCATAAGTGAAAGAATTTTATTCATTAGCACAGTTTTCGGCGTGAAGGCATTGAGTAGATCTAGGCAACACATGAAGTTTCAAGAAAAACTTTCTAATATGCTGCACTCACCTGAGGTCCATAGAAGAAGAGCGAAATCTGATTATGCATTTTGGTTCTACAAGGTAGCCAATTCCATCAAAATCTTAAATATGTACCCAACTCAATTAATGATTAATCAACCAATTACTCCATGGGATAACTGGGATCTATCAGTTGATTTTGTAAATGCACCCAAGAAAGATAGTGTGCACTCTACATTATTAAAACAGATAACACTGAAAAGCATCACTGAGAGTACTCAGAGTATGGGTAACAATGTGTATCAGTGCTATACCGACGGATCTGTAGAAGAGGGTGGACGATGTACCGGATGTGCATGTAATATATTTGAACAATCTTCTCTCGTACATACAACAATGAAGCGCGTCAATGACTGGGCAAGTACAACTCAAACTGAACTTGCAGGCATATACCTTGCCACTGAATTTTTAAAAGACAAAGGCAGTGGACTTATATACTGTGACTCGCAGAGTGCACTCCTGGCATTGAAAGCACATAGTAGTGACACCCAGAAAATAGTCAGTGATATTCGAATGAATGTTTTAGCTGCTAAAGAAAACAGATTTGAAATTAAATTCCTATGGATACCATCACATGTTGGCATCTCAAGGCATGATACTGTTGATATGCTTGCAAAGACAGCCTGTAGAAAACCAGTGGTAGAAATTGATATGGGTGTCTCATTAGCAGTGACAAAGAGAATACTTAAACAATATCTAATGAAGATCTCACCGACCTAACAAATTCACAAAGACCTGAAGTTGCAGTATTAAATATTATGATAGATATCGTGAGGAGACATTCACATATGGGACTAATAGAACAAAAACTCGGCAATGTGATGTTATAGTGGCCAGAATACGCCTGGGATATAGACGTATCTGGCAGCTTTCTCAAAACCCAAATGTCGAGTACACAATGTGTCAACTTTATGAAAGAGAAAACATGTACTCACTTGAACATTATATTGTAGAATGTCCCATACTGGCTGACTTTCGCCCTCCTGGGCTAAGGTATGCTGAACTCTGTAACTACTATATGAGTACTGGAACACTTGATGATATATTTAACTTGTACCTAGATTAACCATGTAATGTAACTATATAACCTGAGATTGTAAAAGCATCTTAATCACCTTCAGTGGTTAAGTTCTTAATTGCACACTAGTTTCTCTTGTCAGCTATCTCACCTTGTCAGAGTAAAAGAAACAAATATAGTTATTATCTTCCTTGGAGGCCTGAACCTGCCCAGTCTAAGATGCCGAACTGTAAACATAATAATGATGATATATATATTAGAAATCACCTGGAAATAACCAATCACAGGTAACCAATCGCAATTGTCACAATGTACAATTACAATTACATTGTGACAATTTTGCTAGACCAGCAGATAACTGAGGTAATCGGAGGATAACTGAGCATAGACATGATAACCCCCCTAAATTATTGGGACCGTCTCAAATGATCAATATGTACTCTAGAAAGGATATGAGAGAGGTGTGACATAATATATACATGGAAGATTCTGACAGGTCACGTTCCAAAATTCCACAGCATAACAGCTACATACTGGAGGAAATGACACAGTAACAAGTTGAAAAATAATTCCAGTGAAGAGTAAAGGTAGCATAGACAACTACTTAATATCCTCCCAGTAAACATAATAAGGAATTATAGTCTTATCAACCCTCACTTTCAGTACTGGAAATGCCTGTGGCCCTCCGCCCATAATTCCTCCCAGAGACAAATTGACAGCCCACCAGGAATGACCAGGAATATAAACACTCAGCAAGAGAGAGGACGAGAGTGAACCACTATGGCCAACAACACCTGTTTTACCTTCCCTCGCACCATTAAACCATCAATCTCCCTCTCTGAGTACAAGTGTCTAAACAGTCACACACGAGAGAGAGATAAAACATTCACCACCACCCAAGATTCGGATCGAACCTGACCCTCGCACACGTCTCTCTCACAATGTAACCTGCTCGTCCACTTCAAGGGCCGCTATATATGGAACCAGCTGTGTGTCTCTACCTCAGACATGTACCACAGTTTGGTTGTAGCAACACAAACGTTGCTCTGTATCACGATACAATCTGCTCCCTGAGGATCTGTGTGTCACAACGTATGTCTATCTCCCCGTGAAGACGACGACCCACAGCAACGTGGCTGAGGCTATGATGCCCAAACCACACACCAGAAGATGACGATGTTTCGGTCCGTTCTGGACCATTATCAAGTCGATTGTGATAATTGACTTCGTAATGGTCCAGGACGGACCGAAACGTCGTCGTCTCCCACTCTCCTGGTGTCTGGTCTGGTCATCCTGTGAAGAGTGTGAAGAGTTCACTCTGTAATCTTGTAAAAAAAAAAAAAAAGATAATGAGCCACACAATACTTTACAAGACTGACTTTTTTGCCTATATTAAATTAATTCTTGTTAAATTATTTAAGAATTAAAGTTACTATCACGTGACAAGTTATATGCGGAAGTAATTGTTAGATATTATACAGCGTCTTCCTTACGGCTGCTTTGAGATCATCCATGGGATCAGTGTCCATGCGGCCCGGTCCCTATCCACATCTCGTGGTTTCCCCAGACTGTTAGACGCCGCTGCATGCATTCTAAATGTAGGAACCACAGCCTGATTGATCCGGTACACCTTTGGATATGCTTATCCCTTAAATGTAAGGGACAAGTAATGCCCCTTACATTTAGAGTGTGTTGACTAGGCCCGAGACCCTTCATATATATAGATAAACCAACCCATCCTCCTGTTGAGTTCCTGTTGTGATGATCATCAAGTCACGAATTCATACGTACTAGTAAGGATTTTTGTTAATAAAGCTAAAAAAACAAGCTTAAATATTCCTAAGCCTATTATCGCACACACATGTACTATAAGGCCTCAGATATTGTGTATTAGGCCTAGGAAGGTTAGGTTAGTTTGTGAAGCAACACTAGTAAAAAAAAAAATAGTTTTCCGGTTTGTCCAACTCAACAGTTCAGATTTCTACTTTTTCTAATTTCGTTGTAGGTGGGTATATGTACTATGGTCCTCACCGCTACTGTAAGTACTACCAGAACAGGACGATGGGCTATATAAATTGTCTAAGAGTACTTAAGACTACTGAAACTTTACTTGTCAAAAAAATATATATATATATTATTTCATACCACCATAACTTCCTTTAGGTGCATGCCAAGGAAACGAAAGGCCTGGCTGATTAGCATTTTCCTCCAATCTATACTACAGGAGAGAATGATGGAGGCCAAATGCTTGGGGCTAGCCTCACCCAGCTTTATAATGGGGAATGGTCTGGGGTACAGGACGGACATAGGCTGGTCTGGGTAGCCCAAACTTAAATGCTTTAACAAATATTAGCATCTATATCGATCCCAAGTGATTTTCATGAAGTGTGAAATATTTGGTGCGATTCCCCTAGAGATGTTAGTGATTGCAATAATGGGTTTTATGAGAGCTGTATTAAGATTATTTTGAGGTTATCTTGAGATGATTTTGGGGCTTTTTTAGTGTCCCCGCGGCCCGGTCCTCAACCAGACCTCCACCCCCAGGAAGCAGCCCGTGACAGCTGACTAACACCCAGGTACGTATTTTACTGCTAGGTAACAGGGGCATAGGGTGAAAGAAACTCTGCCCATTGTTTCTCGCCGGCGCCCGAGGTCAACCCAGGACCACAGGATCACAAGTCCAGCGTGCTGTCCGCTCGGCCGACCGGCTCCCCATCCCCAAGATACAGCTATTTTAGTGCTTCTTAATAAATTTTCTGGGAGAAGGGGGAGAGAGAGGAGGAAGAAGGGGGGATGGGGTAGGAAGGAGAAAATGGGGACATAAATAAGGAAGGTGAGAGGAGGGACGAGAGGGAATGGGGGCGAGGAAGGAGAAGGCGGTCGCCAGAACAGTGTGGGAGGGGGGGGGAGGGGGGGGGATTGAAGGGGTCGCCACCATGGTGTACTCATGTCGGAAGATCTTACCTTTAAAGAACACAATAAAGTAGCCGTCACAACTGCAAGAAAAATGACAGGCTGGATAACAAGAACTTTTCACACTAGAGATGCTACCTTACCTTGAGGTTACCTTGAGGTGCTTCCGGGGCTTAGCGTCCCCGCGGCCCGGTCGTCGACCAGGCCTCCTGGTTGCTGGACTGATCAACCAGGCTGTTTGACGCGGCTGCTCGCAGCCTGACGTATGAGTCACAGCCTGGTTGATCAGGTATCCTTTGGAGGTGCTTATCCAGTTCTCTCTTGAACACTGAGGGGTTTGCCAGTTATGTCCCTTATGTGTAGTGGAAGCGTGTTGAACAGTCTCGGGCCTCTGATGTTGATAGTTCTCTCTTGAACACTGTGAGGGGTCGGCCAGTTATGTCCCTTATGTGGAGTGGAAGCGTGTTGAACAGTCTCGGGCCTCTGAGTACCTGTTGCACCTCTGCTCTTCAACGGGGGTATTCTGCACATCCTGCCATGCCTTCTGGTCTCATGTGATGTTATTTCTGTGTGCAGGTTTGGCACCAGCCCCTCAAGTATTTTTCAAGTGTAAATGATTACCGATGATGATACTTTTCAAGACGCTTGTGCTCTCTAGAGTGGAGTACTGCTGCACAATGACAGCCCCTTTCAAAGCTGGAGAAATTGCAGGGATCCTTTACTGCTAGAATCACTCGGTAAAGCATCCAAACTATTGGGACCGACTAAAGAGCCTAAATCCGTATTCTCTTGAGCGCAGGCGGGAGAGATACATAATAATTTACAGGTGGAAAATAGTAGAGGGGCTGGTCCCAAACCTGTACACAGAAATAACACCACATGAGACCAGAAGGCATGGCAGGATGTCCAGAATACCCCCT
>WNGS01052365.1:13302508-13313285 GCA_020271785.1 Procambarus virginalis
TATATTGAAATTTGGTAGTGAATTCCCATCTAGGAATCTCCTATGACTAAACTGTACTTTTTAATCATTTTTATGTCCTTACTACTTATTATTAAATTATTAAGTACTTACTATAATAATTAAATAAATTATTTTATTTAATATTTAAATTAAATGATAAAATAATACGTAATAATAAATCATTGTGTAGGGGGACAGGCAGCCAGTGTATATATATGTTAGGCTTATACCAAGGTCCCACAAAGATGCCAAATTAAAGACTGAGTGCTGCCGGGGCTGGCCCAAGGGCTGCTGGCGGCCCTGGCCCAAGGGTTGCTGGCGGCCCTGGCCCAAGGGCTGCTGGCGGCCCTGGCCCAAGGGTTGCTGGCGGCCCTGGCCCAAGGGCTGCTGGCGGCCCTGGCCCAAGGGCTGCTGGCGGCCCTGGCCCAAGGGCTGCTGGCGGCCCTGGCCCAAGGGCTGCTGGCGGCCCTGGCCCAAGGGCTGCTGGCGGCCCTGGCCCAAGGGCTGCTGGCGGCCCTGGCCCAAGGGCTGCTGGCGGCCCTGGCCCAAGGGTTGCTGGCGGCCCTGGCCCAAGGGTTGCTGGCGGCCCTGGCCCAAGGGCTGCTGGCGCCCTGGCCCAAGGGCTGCTGGCGGCCCTGGCCCAAGGGCTGCTGGCGGCCCTGGCCCAAGGGCTGCTGGCGGCCCTGGCCCAAGGGCTGCTGGCGGCCCTGGCCCAAGGGTTGCTGGCGGCCCTGGCCCAAGGGCTGCTGGCGGCCCTGGCCCAAGGGCTGCTGGCGGCCCTGGCCCAAGGGCTGCTGGCGGCCCTGGCCCAAGGGCTGCTGGCGGCCCTGGCCCAAGGGCTGCTGGCGGCCCTGGCCAAGGGCTGCTGGCGGCCCTGGCCCAAGGGCTGCTGGCGGCCCTGGCCAAGGGCTGCTGGCGGCCCTGGCCCAAGGGCTGCTCGCGGCCCTGGCCCAAGGGCTGCTGGCGGCCCTGGCCCAAGGGCTGCTGGCGGCCCTGGCCCAAGGGCTGCTGGCGGCCCTGGCCCAAGGGCTGCTGGCGGCCCTGGCCCAAGGGCTGCTGGCGGCCCTGGCCAGGCTAAACTTCCGCGCCCTTATAATCACCATTGTTTAATAATCTTCACAGGGAGAAACAACTGTAAATATAGGAATAGTTTATTACAACATACACGGTAAAGAAAACAGCTCAGAAACTAAGGAAATAAAGCTGCCGAAAAAACATTAAAGTCCACTTCAAGTTCAAGTATGTTTATTGAGACGATAAAAAATACATGTCAAAGAGATAGAGTAGCTTAGGCTATTTCTACCCCCCCCCCCCCTTCTACTTCAAGTCCTTCAAGGGGCGCACAAATTCAGTGAGTACAAATACACAAATCACAATACAAGAATCTCATTTAACATAGCAGGTTAAAATAGGAATCACAGCATATAAGTGTTACAAGAGAGTTACAAGTTACAAGGGAACAAGTGAGAAGGCGGTGGAGGCCAAAACCGGAATTGCACACTGATTTTAATGCAGATATGTCGTGATTATTATAATATAAAGATGTTAAGGCACGAAAACCTTTTTATTAGTTAAACTGTATAAGGCAATTAAAAGAACCTAACTCACAGCCCCTCTGTTCAAGTCCCTCAACATGCTAAATATATACTCACTCTACACATTCTCGTGTGCTATCTACATGTACAAAACCCTTGTTCCTAAATGCTAATCTTGATCTGAAACTTTTCCTTGATAGGTTTAATAGAACCCATGAGAACCAAACCAGAAATAAATATCTATTTGATATCCCCAGAGTCAGGCTAAATCTGTGTAAACACTCCATGCAAATAAAAGGACTCAGTCTTTGGAACTCACTCCTTGATGAATTAAAAAATTGTCCAACCTCTGCCCTGTTCAAAAGTAAAACCAAAAAGTACCTAATTTCATCCTCCTAGTTTCCTAACTCACTTATTAATTTTATCTAAGATATTCCCACGGTGCAAAGAACATGACAAACTGGGGCTTTCCGCAGAGTGACTGAGTGACTGTCAGCGGTGAAGGTGATGGTGTTGGAGCCATGTTCCTCAGCCTGTACTAGGCTCAATAGCAGGCTCCCCACCATGCTCACTGTCACCACTACAACCATCTCTACCAGTCACCAGTGTTGTTGCTTCAGCGGGCAATGTGTGGTGGTTACAACCAGTTGCTGGTCCCTGCACTGTTGCCAGATTGGGCTACAAGTAGCGAATTGGGCTACTTTTGAGAGCCCCGCGCTCCCAAATTTTTAATTTCGCTACTTGCTACTTTTTGGGCTAATTTAAAAGCAAGATATGCTAATTTGGGCTATTAATGTTAAGAATGTACGATTGCGAGTTACATGAAAGTAACTATAAGCTATAAATAATTGTAATTAATAATAATTGTAAATATTAATTAATACTAAATAATATTATTAAATAAATTAGTCCCAATTCAATGCAGAGTTTTCTTCCAAGCACAGAAACTTGTAAATATAAATACAAGATAATAGATAGATCGATAAATAAATAGACAACTTTCAAATATTGCACCAAATAATGGCGAGAGGAAAAAAACTAGACAGTGTACATTACATTTGAAATTAATAATGGATGAATGGTAATAAATTGGTGTATGTTTGTATGTATACCAGACAAAGTCCATTTAATGGCAGAATTTAGCCATTTTATGTAAAAACTTTTATATCTCATATTATTAATCATAACAGTAATCGATAAAAGTCATAGTTTGTATATACAAGAGATGAAACAGCGAGCCATGAGCTAGAGCGATGTGCTGAGTCCATAAGGAGGCGGAGCTTCCAGAGATACCTTCTGTGATTGGCTGTTGCGGGGAATACCAACACTCTTTTATGAATCAAATTTATACTAAGAAATAGGTCCTTGTGCACAACAACAAGGTTGTTGTGAAAAAGAACAACAATTTCTGTTTTGCACCTGACAGAAATCTCCATCTAACTGAATAATTTACTGGAATAAGAGGGCAGAGCAGCGTATCATTATTTGTGTCACGTCAACCCCCAATAATAACGTCCCAAGTTAGGTAGCCAGCCCATTTTTATATAATACCTGTTATATCCTGCAGTATTTAATTATCACTATATTAATACTTTTAAATACTTAACATTTCACTTTTTAGGTAGATTAAAGTTGAAGCAGAATGTCATAAGCAAGGATGGTGTGCTGAATAATGATGATTTATTAAGTGGATGGAGCCTTTAGCTGATCCCTTCCTGTGATTGGCTGTTGTGTGAATGTCAACAAAGAATATCTACCAATGATATGCCATTTATTATGCACCCCATACCATCTGTGGGCGGAGCTTGGAACCTCCTACCCGAGCACAACAACCCGCCTTATGGGTTGCTGTTTGGCTATTTATAGTGCGTTGGAAAAAAAAGAGATGGCGCTAGTGGTATTTTGTGGGGTAATTTGTTATAGGTGTAATTTGATGTCAACAGATGGTGTAAGCTGTATCTTATGGCCACTGTTGACTAGCCAGTTGATAGTGTTCTCTTCTGCCGACAGATGGCATCAGCTGTGTTATTATTACTTCCGAATTCCCTTTAAACACTGATCTACAAATTCCTTGGCTTATGATAAGGTTTTATACCATTTATGATAAGTATTAGATAACTGGAGTTCTGCAATTACTTTTATTTATCAACTGTTAAGGATATCATCATATAACGTCTGGTTAGGACGTACTGCTCTCGATTGATGAAGATTAAGCCACCCAAGAGGTGGCACGGGCATGAATAGCCCGTAAATACTGCTCTCGTAATATTATTCAGGGGGGTGGCGGAACTATCAAGTGAAAGCGCCAAGCCATTACCACTATATAGCACTCGGAAGGGATGAGGATACGGATTTGGGACGGAACGGGGGAAAGGAATGGTGCCCAACCTCTTGGGCGGTCGGGGATTGAACGCGGACCTGTAGGAAACGAGACCGTCGCTCTACCGTCCAGCCCAAGTGGTTAAGCGTAATATTATTAAAACAACAATTTATGCATATAATAACAACATTTCACACTAAAAATACTTGGATATATCGAAATTTGGTAGTGAATTCCAGTCTAGGAATCTCCTATGACTAAACTGTACTTTTTTATAACGTTTAAGTACTTACTACTTATTATTAATTTATTTAGTAATAACTATAATAATTAAATACATTTAAATTTAATTATAAATAAATTATTATATTCAATATTGAAATCAATAATTCAATTCAATTAATAAAAAATAATAGTTAATAATAAATCATTGTGTAGGGGGACAGGCAGCCAGTGTATATATATATGTTAGGCTGTATATATAGGCAGTGCTTTTATACATATATACAAAGATGGAACTAGCTATGGAGTGACGGGAGATATCTCCCGTCACGCAGTCGCACCTCCGCAGATCTCCAGTATCATCTATTGATACTGGTAATGGCTCAAAAGGGCCACCACTTACGGGCTATTCATGCCCGTGCCACCTTTTGGGTGGCTTAATCTTTATCAATCTTTATCAATCTTAGCTATGGAGTGACACTGGATGCTTCCAGCGGCCCCAAGGGCTGCTGGCGTCCCGGACAAGCTGAATTTTGCCGCCTTTTACAAGAACAATGTTGTAATAATCTTCATAAGGATAAACACAACACACAAGCTAAAGAAAATAGTTCGGAAACTAAGGAAATAAAGTTTTTTTTATTATTTTCTACCACAGACGTGGCCACACATTTACAATGCTAACCAGCATATATACATTTTCTTCTGTCCTCCATGGACAGGGTGAAAGATTTGTCAAACATACAGTTCAGAGATTTATTGAACAGCCACAGGAGGTGATCGTAGTGCTTTTAAAATGTTAGGCTAAGCTACATACGTAAATACATAGATACATAGATTTATGAATGCATTAATGTGAATTTATAATGGTGAAATGTAATTCTGATCAGCTTTATACTTTATACACACACACACACATACATACATACACATACATACATATATACATACATACACATACATATATACATACATACACATATATTTGTTTCTTTTACTCTGACAAGGTGAGATAGCTGACAAGAGAAACTAGTGTGCAATTAAGAACTTAACCACTGAAGGTGATTAAGATGCTTTCACAAGCTCAGGTTATATAGTTACATTACATGGTTAATCTAGGGTACAAGTTAAATATATCATCAAGTGTTCCAGTACTCATATAGTAGTTACAGAGTTCAGCATACCTTAGCCCAGGAGGGCGAAAGTCAGCCAGTATGGGACATTCTACAATATAATGTTCAAGTGAGTGCATGTTTTCTCTTTCACAAAGTTGACACATTGTGTACTCGACATTTGGGTTTTGAGAAAGCTGCCAGATACGTCTATATCCCAGGCGTATTCTGGCCACTATAACATCACATTGCCGAGTTTTTGTTCTATTAGTCCCATATGTGAATGTCTCCTCACGATATCTATCATAATATTTAATACTGCAACTTTCAGGTCTTTGTGAATTTGTTAGGTCGGTGAGATCTTCATTAGATATTTGTTTAAGTATTCTCTTTGTCACTGCTAATGAGACACCCATATCAATTTCTACCACTGGTTTTCTACAGGCTGTCTTTGCAAGCATATCAACAGTGTCATGCCTTGAGATGCCAACATGTGATGGTATCCATAGGAATTTAATTTCAAATCTGTTTTCTTTAGCAGCTAAAACATTCATTCGAATATCACTGACTATTTTCTGGGTGTCACTACTATGTGCTTTCAATGCCAGGAGTGCACTCTGCGAGTCACAGTATATAAGTCCACTGCCTTTGTCTTTTAAAAATTCAGTGGCAAGGTATATGCCTGCAAGTTCAGTTTGAGTTGTACTTGCCCAGTCATTGACGCGCTTCATTGTTGTATGTACGAGAGAAGATTGTTCAAATATATTACATACACATCCGGTACATCGTCCACCCTCTTCTACAGATCCGTCGGTATAGCACTGATACACATTGTTACCCATACTCTGAGTACTCTCAGTGATGCTTTTCAGTGTTATCTGTTTTAATAATGTAGAGTGTACACTATCTTTCTTGGGTGCATTTACAAAATCAACTGATAGATCCCAGTTATCCCATGGAGTAATTGGTTGATTAATCATTAATTGAGTTGGGTACATATTTAAGATTTTGATGGAATTGGCTACCTTGTAGAACCAAAATGCATAATCAGATTTCGCTCTTCTTCTATAGACCTCAGGTGAGTGCAGCATATTAGAAAGTTTTTCTTGAAACTTCATGTGTTGCCTAGATCTACTCAATGCCTTCACGCCGAAAACTGTGCTAATGGATAAAATTCTTTCACTTATGGTAGGTAATTTTAACTCTGCTCTCATATTAACTATTCTCGTGGAAATAAAGTGGCAGACGGTGGAACAAGTGAGAAGGGCCAAAACCGGAATTGCACACTGATTTTAACGCAGATAAGATCAAATAAAATGTTTATTCAGGTAAAAGTACATACATACAAGATGAGTTACAAACAGAATGTTTGATTTCTAGATAGAGCTAGTGTATACTATGCCTAAAGTCACTAATACGCAGAGTAGATATGTTGTGATTATCATAATATAAAAATGTTAAGGCGGGGGAAACCGTTTTCTTCATTAAATTGTACATAAACACAATTCAAATAACCTAATTCACTTATTGTTTGAAGACGTGCGCTAATTATATGATATTGCCCGAAACGCTGAGCATATTAGTGGCTTACCTTGAGGTGCTTCCGGGGCTTAGCGTCCCCGCGGCCCGGTCGTCGACCAGGCCTCCTGGTTGCTGGACTGATCAACCAGGTTGTTGGACGCGGCTGCTCGCAGCCTGACGTATGAGTCACAGCCTGGTTGATCAGGTAAGTTTTAGTAAGTAAGTGAGCAAGTAAGCTTTAGGCATAGTAATTACCCCATGACCTGGGTCACCTCAGCAGTCTATCTCAGGTGCTCAGGGAATCAGCACTATACTGCCTCCCACTTCTTCATGTACAGGTTGGAGTGGTACAGGGCAATACTTTCAATGTCACCCTTTTTTATGGTAAAATAAGTTTGTACATGTGTTGTTATTATTATTTCTCTTGTGTGCTAGCCTAGTATGTCCAGTCAAGGGTTTTGGATATTTTTCATGTTGTTTGCTCATTTTAATATTAGAGTAAATTGTTATAATTTTTCGTCTGAGTATTCCTTCTCTTCTGTGTAATTTTCACACTGCAAAGGTCAATGTGGTCTTTTGTTGTTAATGTAAGTGCCTTATATCTACCCGGTATAGCCGCAGTACCGTTATCACGTAATATATATTGGTTACATTATATATATATAATATATATATATATATATATATATATATATATATATATATATATATATATATATATATATATATATATATATATATATATATATATGATATTGAATTGTAGTGTAAGCTTTCTGAGCATCTAACTATTCAAGTTAAGCAATCAAGTTTCCAAAATTCATGGTAAAGAAAACTTGGAATTATTGAAAGATTTATTTTTTAATACGTTTCGTTTCACTCTGGAACTTCTTCAGGTATAGAATGAATACACAAGGTGGAATTTTTGGCTTAAATGAACATGTGAGAAAGATGAAGTTGTGTGAGGTGAGGTGAAGGGTCGAAGGAATAGAGAGGCAATCAAACATAGGGTAAGGAATGTTGACCAGAACACACACTAGAAGGTGAAGAGACGACGACGTTTCGGTCCGTCCTGCCACCATTCTCAAGTCGATTGTGTAAGGAATATGGGAATAAGGGAAAAGGGACCAATCAATCACTGGGTAAGGAGGCGTTGGGCAAGGAGAACTCTGTGGAGCCAGGGTCGTGGGTTCGCGCCCCGTCATAGCCTTGGGGAATTTTATTCAATGTCGTCATTATTCGGTGCTGTTTGGTGAGATCTCTGAGTGTAGGCAAAGTAGCAAAGTCGTTATTCTGTATATTTAGGGGTGGGTCTCTTTTTTTTCCCTCTTATGAGTATAATATAGTTTCCGAAGCTATTTTCATGATTGTCATGAATATATTCTGATGATTGATTGAATCAAGCTATAGTGTCATTATTCAATCACATTGTTATCACAAAAGTTATACATCACAGTTATCACAAAAAGTGATATTCGTGTCACATATTCAAGACACGATTGATTTCACTAAAGCAGTCATTTTAAAAAAGCTATATTATAGAAGCAACCACTATATAAACATCAAATTCATATCGTGGTTGGTGTTGACTTGATGTTGAGCGCTGGCCCCAGACTGCAACACAGTCACAGCCTCCTCGTAGCTAGGCAGCTCATCTACTGACAACTGGATCTCACTAGATACACTGTATGAATACGTTGACTCTGGGATGAAAGGAGAGTATCTCCGAGGCACGGAACTGTGTTGGTAGGAAACACCAGAGACAGCAGTATCCTGCAGGACGAAAGGTTTAGGCGTCGGCGAGTGTTGGAAAGTGCTGGGTATGGTCTTGCCAGCAGCCTGGTCCTCTTGTGAGGTACTGGAGGGAGGCTCCAGGGCCTCTGCAGCCAGAACCTCTTCATACGACGGGGGAGACTCAGCGTATACCAGCGGGTCTCTTGTGTAGGAGCGCGACCCCCTGCTGCCGACGGAGGCTCTGCTCTGAGGGACATCGTCGAGGGGCTTACAGCAGGTCTCCACCACGCAGCACACCAGAAGCACCGTTAGCACCATCATCATCATCTCTGTAGGAAGTCACACATCATTATATATCATCATTATTTCTGCCCGAAATGCTGCGCGTACTAGTGGCTTTACAAGAATGTAATTATTATGCTATGTATCCTCACAATCCCAATGTACCTTGTATATAAATAAATAAATAAATAAATAAATAAATAAATAAATAAATAAATAAATAAATAAATATCAGGCGCGTTGAAAGCACGTTCGCACAGGGAATATCATTTGATGTATTGAGTTATTTTAATATTTTATTTACTTTGTCCATGAGAACAGACGTGCTATAGAAACAGTAATGTTATGGAAACTGCTACTGTAGCATGGCCTCTAGTGACAGAATTTTGCATTATTTTTTTTTCAGTAATTTAACGCATACAGCTCCGAGGAGTGATGAGAGACAGTGTCTCACAGCTAATTTACTTACATGGTTAACTCATAATTTTGTTATAGTTACCTATTCATTTATAATAATGATTTAATGATTAGGCTACATTAAACACACGAGCATTACTAGGTTATATTAATAGGAGAATTACTAGGCTATATTAAAGAAATATTATTAGGCTATATTAGAGAAGATAATTATTAGGCTATGAGACAACAGGTGAGTATTATTAGGCAAAAGAGCATTACTAGGTTATATGAGATAAAGGAGCATTACTAGGTTATATGAGGAAAAGGAGCATTTTTAGGCTATATTAAACTGAGGACATTACTAGGTTCAATTGGAAAGAATTGCGTTAAATTGGAAAAAATCACATTACTAGGTTAAATTATAAAGAATTGCATTACTAAGCTACTTTAAGCAGATAAGCATTTGAAGGCTATATTAAGCAAATGATTATTTATATACTAGGTTGCATTATGCAAGTGAGACTTCACTCGGTACCCCTACTCAAATCTCGGAATATGTTAGATATTAAGTCACTGCACATCCTCTCATGTGTATTTTATATATATAAAACGCTAAACTGTAATGTCAGTCCTGACCTTAAAAGCTTCCTAGAAGGTTGTAACAGATCCCATGAGCACCACACCAGAAACAAATACCTATTTGATATTCCAAGAGTACTTAGTCAAATTAGAAATGCTTTACAAATCAAGGGACCTCGAATGTGGAATGACCTTCCCAATTATGTTAAAGACTGTACCTCTCCCAAACAGTTTTAGATAAAAACTAAGTACTACCTAATTAACTCAATGTAACCTACCTCACCCCTAAATGTCAACCCATGTCTACGATTTTAAACAATGCTGTTTGTTGACCAAATTGTATTGTTGCTTTTTTTCTGCCATGTTTCCCTACCCTCTATTTTTATTTTTTTTTCTTATTTTTTCTCAACACAACTTATACTTTAATCTCAACTAGTATTTTTAGTCTTAGTGTTTTTCCTGCCCGAAACGCTTTGCGTAATAGTGGCTTTAGGCATTGTATGTACTAGCTCTATCTATAAATCCATCAGCTTTTGTATCTCACCTTGTATGTATGTACTTTACCTGAATAAATATTTGTGTTTGCATTTGTATTTGCATTTGTATTTAAGCAGATGAGCATTACTACGTTACACTAAGCAAATTAACAAGTATTTATTCTTTGTTGATGCTGATGGGCAGCCTGTCCTTAACAAGGGGCAAATGTTCATTTCATGTAGCCGCCAAACCCTGTTTATAGCTGAAAACCACTTTTCACATGACTCACAACTGATGATGTTCGTACTTTTCTTGAACAACGCTTCGCTGACGACCTCTGTTCGAATCGCAACGCTGTAAATGCTTCACACACGTACACACACGTACTTATAATACAAATATCCGCCAACAGAACCTAAACACCTAACCTAGGCCAAACTATATATATATATTGAACTTTAATATATAATAATATTAATTTATATATGAGAAGACACCTATTTTTAATACACAGTATATTCAAATTGATGAACGTGTCTTGGTCGAAGGCTAGGCTGCTCTTCGAATCGCGCCTGAATCTTTACTCACATACTGCAAAT
>WNGS01052365.1:13322060-13440821 GCA_020271785.1 Procambarus virginalis
AAGTGTATTTAGATAGATTTAGTGTTTTGGTGGTGTGTGACGCATAGTGGAGGGGGGGGGGAGGCCACCAGAACAACCTGCCTCACACCCGCTGCCAATGTGGCACTCTGTGTTCTCACCTGAGAGTTAGTAATTATTGTGGGGTGCCATCTTGAGGTAGGTCGGTAGTTAGCTCCCTATGGGGAGCCTTACACCCGATGCCTCTTTTTCACCTTAGCCGTAAATAGGGTACCCCCCCGGATTTAGGCAACTGTTGTGGGGGGTTGAATCCTGGGTAATATCAGTAATTCCGCCGGGGGGGGGGGGGGGAAGGACCCCGAGAATACTAACCCAATGACTAAATAACTTTGATACAGGTCAAATTTGCGTGTGTGGTCATCCCGTGCCGTTGGTTGTGTTTCAGACAGACGCACCGTCCCCGGACGACAAGCGGGTGGCGCGCAAGTGTCCGTACTGCGACAAGGTGTACGTGAGCACGCCCGCCTTCAGCCAGCACATGCGCACCCACAACCAGGGCTGCAAGTGCACCACCTGCGGCAAGTGTTTCTCCCGCCCCTGGCTCCTCCAGGGCCATCCGCACCCACACAGGTAACCCCACGACCCGCGTCTTCACCATTTACACCTCTCACCCCTCCACAGCCTTCCTGCTCCTCTCCCGGCTCTGTCACACGCTCCTCCCCCGGCTCTGTCCCACGCTCCTCCCCCGGCTCTGTCACACGCTCCTCCCCCTCACTAGCACGCTCCTCCCCCGGCTCTGTCACGCTCCTCCCCTCTCACAGCACGCTCCTCCCCGTAAACAGCACGCTCCTCCCCTCAACTTTCCTTGGAAATTTACTATTTAACATTTTACTATATTTGGCCATCGAAAAGGAAAATATGTCAAATTGCAGGAATTTAAACATTACTTTTTGTTAATCTTTCACGGATAAATATGCAACTTTTTTTTACTATAAATATATCTAATCATAGTTTTATAAACTCAGATAACTCCACATTTCAAGGTGTTTATTCTTTAGTATGTGCCTGATATGTGCAAGGTCGTGTTTTAGTGTGTGTGTAGAGGAAGATGTAATTCAAGGCAGTCATTGCTCATGGTTTAAGTCAATATTCGTGTCTCATGCAATCTACCGCGCAGGCAGATTACTTGAATCTCAGGTTTATCTTCCAGGAGAGAAGCCCTTCATGTGCCACGTGCGGCAAGGCCTTCGCTGATAAGTCCAACTTGCGAGCGCACGTCCAGACCCACTCCAGCATCAAACCCTACGCCTGCACCCGCTGTGGCAAGTCCTTTGCCCTCAAGTCCTACCTCTACAAGCACGAAGAATCCTCTTCTTGTATGAAGCTACATCGAGCGCTGAGTCGGAGCGGCGTGGCGTCCCACAGTCCAGTAGCAGCAGCAGCAGCGGCAGCGGCGGCGGCCACGATGGTTGGCCCTCCTGACCTACCTGCTGGCGTCAACACCGCCCTCCACCTACCACCAGTCGGCCTTGGGAGCCGCCTGGGAGTACGACCCATGCATACAGTAACTATCCTTCGCTCGGCCCCAATATGCATACCGCACGCGTCCATTGACGTCGTCGCGACGCTGTTGAAAGCGCGCGCGTGCCTTCCACACCACCTCCTACACGCACTCGGGCAAAATTGTAATTAATTTTGTCAATAAAGATGTTAATAATAAAATAAACCTCCCAAAACAAGAGGAACAAGGCATATGCGCTGTGCTCGACTGACGAAAAAAATGGTTTGTCACTGGTTAAGAAACTAGTCAATTGTTATAATACAGTTAAGTAGTGGAGGGCGCCATTAGATGTAGGTCTGATGTAAGAGAGATACGGAGACATCATTAACCTGATGCTATGGAGAGACAAGGAGTTGTATGGCTCCTACACACACATGCTTATCACAACCTGTGTGGTGACACCCTGTGGAGGTGCCTTACTTCCGGTGACACGCGGCGATGACTGGTGACAGGTAGTAAGGGCATGTGACAAAGTGACAGGAAGGGCAGGTGACAGTGATGTAGAGAGAAGGTGACATGCTGGACAGGCAAGCAATTTGAGGCGTCTGGGTGATGGGCGACGGGTTAGGGGACAGGTGACGGTAGGGAAAGGAAGGGGTGGGGGGTTTAAGGAGTGTCTAGGGGTGACACTGGGTGGAGGAGTGGGTTCCTCCCTACATGTGTGGTTGAGGGGACCAGCACACACAGCCTGTGTTCTCTCTCTACTAAAATAGAACACTTTAGGCAATAACCCACAGCAAACTCCCACATATATTGGATGCAACGTAGAATGTAGATAATCGCTCGTGTTTAACTAATAAGAAACTATTAATCGGTAAAAAACAAAAAAAAATAAGCATGAAGAATTCATTGATATGAATAATTAAGACATAAGATGGGTCCAATAGAATTTAGTAGCTAGGGGCGGCCTCCCAGCGCAAGGCCCCTTAGGTAAGGGGTGCCAGGTGCCAGAAGGCTTGGCACCAGAGGCGGCCACCACCGGGGGGAGGATAGGAGGAGGGATAGAGCCATAGAGGTGGGGGGGGAGTAGCGGGATAGTGCCATAGAGCAAATATCGGATGGGATATCTAGTCAATAGCGTGTCGATGCCACAGCTCAACCCGGAGTTAAGGGACATCTAGTAGTACTAGATTAACCTCTTATCGGGTTGACTGTAATTCCTTAAGTGCCTGTAGTAAATCACCTCTGGGACCACGGAGTAACTTGCTTTTTGTAACCTTTGTATTACTTTGTAGAAACTCACAAAACTGTATAAAAATTTGATTAGGTCATTAATGTAAGATGTAAAATTGTGAAGGTGTTGGGTAGCTCTGGCAACATGGGGTTCTGTGGCCCCCAGCACCGGCAGCTAGGCACATGGGTGGCCCCCAGCACTGCTAGCTAGGCACATGGGTGGCCCCCAGCACCGCCAGCTAGGCACATGGGTGGCCCCCAACACCGCTAGCTAGGCACATGGGGTGGCCCCCAGCACCGCCAGCTAGGCACATGGGGTGGCCCCAGCACCGCTAGCTAGGCACATGGGTGGCCCCCAGCACCGCTAGCTAGGCACATGGGTGGCCCCCAGCACCGTCAGCTAGGCACATGGGTGCCCTCAGCACCGCCAGCTAGGCACATGGGTGGCCCCAAGCACCGCCAGCTAGGCACATAGGGTGGCCCCCAGCACCGCCAGCTAGGCACATGGGTGGCCCTCAGCACCGCCAGACATAAGGGTAACCATCAGGATGACAAAAATAAATTAGCGAGACCCCGGGAGCCGGCCGGCCAGCCAGCCAGCCACGAGGACTGTGCCAGACCAAACACTCCTCATCCAGAACTCACATCCTCATCACATCTCTTAGTGATGTTGGACCTAAGGCCACTCACCCTGCGGAGGGTCAAAGCCACCACAACAGCTTATTTTTTTTTTTTTTTTTTTTTTTTTGAGATATATACAAGAGTTGTTACATTCTTGTACAGCCACTAGTACGCGTAGCGTTTCGGGCAGGTCCCTGGAATACGATCCCCGCCGCGAAGAATCGTTTTTTCATCCAAGTACACATTTTACTGTTGCGTTAAACAGAGGCTACAGTTAAGGATTTGCGCCCAGTAAATCCTCCCCGGCCAGGATACGAACCCATGACATAGCGCTCGCGGAACGCCAGGCGAGTGTCTTACCACTACACCACGGAGACAAATGACCAACCAGCAAGTATACTTTAGTCTGAAGCATTGATGGTAGACACACCGTGCTAATTGGTCACCCTGTGTCTGGTGCCAGAGGGACGGGGTTCATGCCACACCTGCGACCCCATAATAGTGCCATAAGGACGGGGTTCACGCCACACCTGCGACCCCATAATAGTGTCATGAAGACGGGGTTCACGCCACACCAGCACCATTATGTACATAATCTAGCAAAATCATGTTTTTTAATCACGAGTTGAAACTAAAGTTTCTTCTCGACTTTGGTATGAAGCTTTAAATATCTATTTATTTATCATATTTATACATTTTCTACATTAAGTTATTTTGTATTTGTGTGTGCGAGTGTAGTACAGGCCTATCAATATTTACGTGTGAGAGATTGTAGTACAAGCCTATCAATATTTATGTGTATGTGGGATATATTGTAGTGCAAGCCTATCAATATTTGTGTAAGTATGTAGTACAAGCCTTTCGATATATATGTGTATGTATGTGTGTGAGAGTGTGTAGTAAAAGCCTATCAATATTTGTGTGTGTGTGTGTGTGTGTGTGTGTGTGTGGTGTGTGTGTGTGTGTGTGTGTGTTGTGTGTGTGTGTGTGTGTGTGTGTGTGTGTTGTACAAGCCTATCAATATTTGTGTGTGATTGTAATACAAACCTATATATATTTAGTGTTTAAGTGTAGTACAAGCCTATAAATATTTATGTATGTGAGAGTGAGTACAAGCCTATAAATATTTATGTGAGTGTAGTACAAGCCTATAAATATTTATGTATGTGAGTGTAGTACAAGCCTATAAATATTTATGTATGTGAGTGTAGTACAAGCCTATAAATATTTATTATGTGAGTGTAGTACAAGCCTTCCAATATTTATGTGAATGTGTAGTACCAAGTTACCATTAAATATGACGCCCACTGGAGTTTTTCTGTAGATGCCTTTAATAAAATAATTACGTGCTTATTACAGAGAAAGAACAGAATCATAGGAATTCCCCTTCCCCTTCTTCCAGCCAGAGGTGGTACTCCCTTCCTTATTGATAAAAAAATCATAGGAATTGTATTTCTGAAAAATAAATACAATACGCTTATAATTATACATACAGATGTCACTTTTAGGACAGTACAAGCATAAATTGGTTATGCCACGTCTTACAGGCAGGTAATACCAGCAAGCGAATAGATACCATGGTACAATTATATAATATTAGATGGGGTACCAGGGTCCCTCTTAAACACCTATCAATATTTGTTGATCCAGATCAATATGGATCAATAATATTGATCCAGCCCTCCCTCTCCCCCTTCTAGCGATCAATTCCCCCTCTCATCACCACACGGGGTCGTCCCTGACAACCCCAATGTTAGCTGGCTAAGATACAAGTTACCTTCCACTAAACTTCAAGACGAAGACTTCCAGATCATCTTGCCCCAGCAGCCATCATACGAACACTGGAGATGGACAAGCTGTGATGGACCTATTGGCCCATGGAACACTTTCCGTCACCTTACTCACAGTTACACTGTCCATTGCTCCAGCAAAATTGTATTCACTTTCACACTGCCTATAAAATGTTGACAAGGTTAAAGAAACCTACATCTTAGCTTCCTTCCCAAGTGAAGAACTTAAGAAATAGAGAATATTCGAGAACCACTCCTCAATAAAATATATATATATATATTTAGAATTTTAGAACTAAAGAATTTTCTTTGAAAATGTAATAAGGAATTACGAAACGCGTTTATGCGTCAGACTAGGAATAAAAAGAATGAATGTTGGAGAATTACTTTATCAATTACCCCCGACAGTGAAGAAAAACGTAAGAAATATTGAGAAGATTCGTGTTAGAATTATTAATCTTACCTTTTCGGTCATATTCAACGATTAAACAGGCTAAACAACTCTGTTTAAAACTTATGGCGTTAGCTAGGCTGGTGGGAAATAATGCTTAAAATCAGGCTGGACTTGGGCTGGACGGTAGAGCGACGGTCTCGCCTCATGCAGGTCGGCTTTCAATCCCCGACCGTCCACAAGTGGTTGGGCACCATTCCTTCCCCTCTGTCCCATCCCAAATCCTTATCCTGACCCCTTCCCAGTGCTATATAGTAGGAATGGCTTGGCGCTTTCCCCTGATAGTTCCCTTCCCTTCGAAATGCATTTTCAAGACTGTTACAACCTGGTCTGATGAACACAACCGTGAGCCCTGGAAATGGGAAATGACAATCCAGAGAGAATCGACTCTTCTATAATTTTCCAACGAAAATCCAACATTGTAGAAGAGAGAGAATTGAAATCATTAAGTGCATGTACATGGTCAGTACCTGCTAATGGACAACAACAATTTACGAACACTGGTAAGAATGTTATCTGCTGAAAATAACATTGAAAGGTCATTGGTTATCTCGGGTAAGTCACATTTATATTATAAACAATGTTTACCTTATAGAGGTAAATACCTCAAATGGAATACTGCTTCAAGCATTGTATGTACTAGCTCTATCTTTTACCCAACATTATGTTTGTAGCTCATTTTCAATGTACCATTACCTGAATAAATATCTTATCTAATAGAGTACATATGTGCTATACTAGACTTAAGAATATTTAAGCTTGGTCTTAGCTTTATTTATTTCGGACTTGCAAAGCGAATAGTGCCAAATTCTACTCTCTAATTGTTCATTACGTCTATGTATATACGATGGTCGACAGTCACAAAAAGTACTATCTAAACAGAAGGATGGGTTGCAAAATGACACTGGACAACTCCTTCGCCGCATCCGGTGTGCATTTATCACAACCTATCCTCCTGTCCTCTCGGTGATTTCTCGTAGTTGTTTCCTAATAGCTTGGATGGAATAATTTCCCTTCTATGTAGAGTATTTGGCAACACGATCTGGTCCACCATACAATCCACGAAGAGAACCACTGCGACACATACAGCCCCACTACTGTGCCAGGTAAGTCCACTACGGGCACACCACACCCCGTGCTACTTGGAACTGTGTTCCAGGGTAGCTGAATCTAAAACAAACAACCACTGCGACTTAGCCCGTCAGCTACCCATATGCTGAAGTGAATATCACGTTCTCACTATATCAGGGGATGACCTAGAGCCTGGTAAGGCCTCATCTAATGAACAAGGTTATCGTTGTGCGCTTATGGACGTTGTGGGAGACTAGGCTATAGGTAGGTTGCGTCAGGCAGTTGTAGGGTAACTAGGCTATAGGCATATTCACTCCACGTTAGACCAGACTTAAGAGCTATTCTGAGGTACAGACTGTTGCCATGGTCAGCGAAATACTGATGTCAAGACATATTAATTGATAAAATTCTGAAGTACACGAAAGGAGTTTACCATTCAAGGTTATTATTGTTTATGAAGAGTGGATAAGATTGCGTGCGACAAATACTCGAGATATGATAATTCACATCAAAGTAAGGAGAACTATTTGCAGGTTTCTGAGCAACTTGGAATCACTATACTGTAGTTATATTTAGATAAAGTAATACGTTATCTTTCAGTAACTTGCAGGAGCTTATCTCTTGCCCGAAAAGCTGTGTTTTATTTTGGGGACTTTACATAACATTAAATTACTGTACCTACTAACCAGTACAGTTGGGTTAGTTCTCTACTCACAATCGGGTATCCCGGGTTCGAATCCTGAGCGGTACGGAAATGGTTAAGCACGTTTCGTTTCATTAAATACATACTGAGGAGTTAGTTACATGTTATGTTGCGTCCTGGGGAATGGCCAGTAAAACAAATATTCCTAGGCCTAGTGTAGCATACATGTACTATACTAGGCCTCAGGTAGCTTTTATTAGGCCTAGGAAGGTTAGGTTAGTTTGTCTTTGCACATAGAATCTTTTTCCGGTTTGTCCATAATTAATAGTACCGATTTCTACTTTGTAATTGTGTTGTATGTCGGTATATGTACTATGGTCTTCATCCTTCCTGTAAGTACTATCAAAACAGGAGGATGGGCTGCAATATAAGCCTAACATAATAATTTTATATTAATTCATTGTGTCAGGGGACAGGCAGCCAGAGTGTATTCATACACATTAGGCCTATATCTAGGTCCCCTCTAAGGCCGGAATTACTGACCCGCGCCCACGATGCAACCCCATAACTAGCTGACTAACTCCTGAGTACCTACTTACTACTAGGTGAACAGAAGCATTAGGTGATAGCAAATGCGCCCAAGCATTTATGTCCCGCCCGGGATTCGAACCCGGAATTCTCGGTAGTGTCGAGAGCGAACCCAACCGTACTACTGGGACCTCCATATATATACACAAACCACCTATCCCCGACACACTGAATTAAGTTACTGACTTTAGTTGAGGCTGACGCCTGAATGCTGCTGGTCTGAAACCTTGCTGGGGACCCTGAATGCTGCTGGTCTGAAACCTTGCTGGGGACCCTGAATGCTGGTCTGAAACCTTGCTGGGGACCCTGAAATGTAGATAATCACGGTTCACAAGCTCTCGGAGCGTACTGGTGATAGCGTATGATCAGTCACCACAGTCAGTCTTGCTTCTGAGGTGTCTGGTTGACGTCGACGAAGGATATACAGCGCCAACGGCTGCCATGTTCAGGGACAGGTTAATGGAGACTGAGCTAAACTTCCCAGGAAGATGCTCAAAGGTAGGCTGTGACCCCGGGAGTTAATACGCTCCACGGCACAAACGTGTGTGAAAGGAGTCCTTATGGGTCACGAACGTGTGAAAAAAGGAGTCCTTATGGGTCACGAACGTGTGAAAAAGGAATCCTTATGGGTCACGAACGTGTGAAAAAGGAGTCCTTATGGAATGGAATCTCTTGCTGGTGACCCACCATAAGGTGTAGGCTTGCTGGATAGAATTACAATGTTTCATTGTCCTTAATTTGATTATCTTTGTTGGGGATAGGAAGGCTGTGTTTAGGCTTGCGGAGGTGCCACCTAGCCCAACTACTAAGCTTCCAAAGGATGCCACCCACAACAGCTGTGTAACTCACGCACCTATTGACCTATGTAAACAAAGGAATCGGGTGAAAAGAAGGTGCCAACGGTTTCTGTCCTGTCGGGGGATTGAACCCAGGTGCGACGGTTGTGAGCCGAGGACGCTAGTGTAACCCTACGCTATCGGGGTATACCATGGTTGGGGAATGAAGCCTGTTAGGCTATCCCTTTACAGAAGGGTTAGGCAGTCTGCGTGGTTACCCATTCAGTTCTGGCCAGATCCGACATAAATAAATAAATAAATAAATATGTTTATTCAGGAAAGGTACATACATAGAGAGATTTTACATAAGTGGATCGATTTATAGATAGAGCTAGTACATACAATGCTTAAAGCCACTATTACGCAATGCGTTTCGGGCAAACCTGACATTGCGTTTCGGGCTTTCCGTTTTTCCGTTTTTCTTTCCGTTTCCGTTTGCGTTTCGGGCAAACCTGACATTGCGTTTCGGGCAAACCTGACAATGCGTTTCGGGCTTAACCTGACATTGCTTAACCTGACGCAACAAGAGGTATTATAAGATATTTGGAAACTTTTAGAACTTCTGCAGCGGGCGAAAGTGCACCAAGTGTAATTATAACCTTGACCTAAATGTCTTCCCAGGGAAAGGGTATGCGAGGGTGTAATTACACCTAAATTACCTAAGTGTAGTTACAGAACGAGAGCTATAGGCTGGTGGTGCGGCCCGTCCTCTCCAGCGTTCACTACGTCAGTAAACTGATGTACTAAACAGCCCTAACCTAACCTAACCTAACCTAAAATGGCATATCACGTCAATTTTGCGGACCGCAAAGATTTTGAGTGCGTCAGTTTTTAGCCTAAAGGAATTTATCCGTCAAAATTCACTGGCGCGGCATATAAACTATTGACGTATATACGTTCGTAAATTCGCGCGCGCGCGCGCGTGTGTGTGTGTGTGTGTGTGTGTGTGTGTGTGTGTGTGTGTGTGTGTGTGTGTGTGTGTGTACTCACCTAATTGTGCTTGCGGGGGTTGAGCTTTGGCTCTTTGGTCCCGCCTTTGGTGTGTGTGTGTGTGTGTGTGTGTGTGTGTGTGTGTGTGTGTGTGTGTGTGTGTGTGTGTGTGTACTCACCTAATTGTGCTTGCGGGGGTTGAGCTTTGGCTCTTTGGTCCCGCCTTTGGTGTGTGTGTGTGTGTGTGTGTGTGTGTGTGTGTGTGTGTGTGTGTGTGTGTGTGTGTGTGTGTACTCACCTAATTGTGCTTGCGGGGGTTGAGCTTTGGCTCTTTGGTCCCGCCTTTGGTGTGTGTGTGTGTGTGTGTGTGTGTGTGTGTGTGTGTGTGTGTGTGTGTGTGTGTGTGTGTGTGTGTGTGTGTGTGTGTACTCACCTAATTGTGCTTGCGGGGGTTGAGCTTTGGCTCTTTGGTCCCGCCTTTGGTGTGTGTGTGTGTGTGTGTGTGTGTGTGTGTGTGTGTGTGTGTGTGTGTGTGTGTGTGTGGTGTGTGTGTGTGTGTGTGTGTGTGTTTGTTTACTATTTATGCATGCAGAATCGAGGTATTAGCTTTTGGACCCCGCCTTTCTAACCAATTTATTTTTCCTCTATTATGGCTACTACATATATTTCTGACACATGCACACACACCCAGGAAGCAGCCCGTAGCAGCTGTCTAACTCCCAGGTATCTTAGTTACTGCTAGGTGAACAGGAGCATCAGGGTGAAAGAAACTCTACCCATTTGTTTCTACCTCGACCGGGAATCGAACCCGGACCCTTAGGACTACGAACCCCGAGCGCAGTCCACTCAGCCGCGAGGAAAATGTCACGTAGCGCACCAAAGCTGTGATACAAAGCTTTGTACCATTCAGAAAGGTGAATGGCCCTTGAAGGGAAACTGAAGCATTCAACTTTATTATATTTCTTGTTAGCTTTGTTATATTAAATCATATACTAATTTAATTATTTGAAATTTAACTTTAATAAAAATATCATTTATTTCCGGTGTTTTCGATTACATATTACACACAACACTGCAAGAACCAAGGAGCGAGGCAGTCATAATATTCTTCCTCTGAAAGGTCGAAGACTGTCTTTCTAATTTAAGGAACAGGTGCCAACTTTTGCCTTCTTCATTGGCCAAAGAAAATGTTCGTTTGGTCACATAGCCTTCGTTATATCCAGCTCCACTACAGTTGCTGCCTCAACTATTCTGCCTCTGCGCTCAGTCATTCATTGGCAGGACTCTTTCTCCAGCTATATAAGACGTTCAGTCTCCCTTAAAAATACCGTTTAATACTTTCTTGTCGTTTTCTGTGAATCGGCCCTTTCTTTCCTTCAATCTGATTACATGTTAATTCTCCATGACTTTCCTTATCTTGCCATACACACTAGACCAAGAAAACTAGTAACTGGTAACCGGAGGTGTGGTAGAAGAGGCTGAAGATAAGAGATAACTAACTGATCAGTTCCGATACTGTGTTGTCGTCTGGCTGCTGGTTGGTCGTTTCTCGCGGAACCCGTCACCATATTTACCAGGCTGTGGAGCAGCTGCGAGGCTGTGGAGCAGTTACCAGGTTGTGGAGCAGTGAATAAGTCCTTACCACCACCAGAGCGCTGTGTGGAGCAGTGAATATTCTTACACCCAGATACACTGGACGCCGAGACACACATTGGACGCCGAGAGCGATGTCGAGTTCCCATAACAAGCAACCAAACGTATTGCATAATGTGCACAATGTAGAGAAATGTTCCTTCATGGACTCAATAAGCCACTTCAAGAGCTTCAGAAAATGTTGTCTAATGTAACTACAAAATACTTGTCCCTCAGTGTTACGGACAAAGGAGCTTCTGGCACAAATAACAGTAAATTTGACAAAAACCTAAAATTGTCATAATGAAGTGGAAAATTGATACGGATGGGGAAATGAACTAAACAAAATTCATGACGAGAATACTCTAGCGAGCACTTCTCCATGGTACGCTGGAAAACTTTGGTAATATATATATACGAGCCAGCCTTCGAGACCTCTCCCTGCAAGACCACCAGTTTATAAAATTGTGTGAGCGTGTATGGTGCTGTGGAGGCCATCGCTGGTCCTAGAGGGACCAAGGTCACCACAGTATAACCCTGCAGGCGTTATGGCCAGATAGTCACCAGACTGGTTACAACAGTCATGGAGGGCAGGGTGAGTAATTTGTTACTGTCTCTCATACATATGTACACTACAACATTACAGGCTACTCATGGCCGTGCCACCTCTTGGGTGGATTAATCTTCATCAATCACTAGAACAGATGAACAATCAATCACCATGTCAGTGTACATAGAACATAATAGATGACCAAACCCCACGTCAAAAGATGGAGAAAACAACGACGTTTCGGTCAGTCCTGGACTATTTTCTCCATCTTCCAATGTGCAGTTTGGTTATCATATTTTCAGCCACGTTACTGTGACTCATCATCTGCATAGATCATAACAGTGTACATAACACACATACACAATGCACACAAAAATCACAATAACGTAATGCATCAAATGAAAAAATCCACTAGGGTTGTGATGAAAGTTCGAACCTATGTCCGAAAGGTTCGTAGGTTCATGTGTGTATTTTACCTCAATAAACTTATTTAAATTCAATTCATCTAACTCCCTATACAAACCGAACTGCCAGAGATAAGACTAAACTCACGCATTATGAAATGGCAAACCAAATATTTGAAATCCTTGCACTGTATCCATATTTCGCTTCCCAGTAGATAGGCTGTAAACGACATATGACATTACGAAACAAGTAGTGTATTGTAATGGCAATAACAAAGAGCAGCTCACCAATTACTTATATATATATATATATATATATATATATATATATATATATATATATATATATATATATATATATATATATATATATATATACACAAGAGTTCTTACATTCTTGTACAGTCACTAGCACGCAAAGCGTTTCGGGCAGGTCCTTACTCTTATGTTCCCTGGACTACGACCCGCCAAATTGTTTAACAACCAGGTATACCCATTTTACTGTTGGATAAACAGAGGCTACAGTTAAGGATTGGCGCCCAGTCAATCCTCCCTGGCCAGGATACGAACCCAGGACAAAGCGCTCGCGAAACGCCAGGCGAGTATCTTACCAACGGGGACCTGGCATTTCTCCTTTTCTGACACTAGGCATATTTTTCTATCAATATCTATTTGAGCGTGCGAGACTATAATATCTTCATAGTTCAAACTACTATGTATTAGAGAATAAACCTATCATTTATGTATAATGATTAATTTTAAATACATAACTATTAAAATGGAACAATCTCTAACTAGCTGGCATTATAAAGTGTCTGATGACTTCCAATCCTTTTGATTGGTCAGTGTGGTCTAGTGGCCACACTGGATACGCTAAGGTGCATGGAGCCCAGGCTGTCTGGGTTCGAATCCTTCAGGGGTGAGGAATTTTCGGTGTTTATTTAATAAATTTATATATATTTATATATACACAGGATTAACAAAGGCATTTAGGTGAAAGGAAACGTGCCAAAGCATTTCCGTTTTATCCGGGGATCGAACCTGGGCACAAAGGACAGGGGCCACTTGATCGAGGACAATAAAGTGTGATTTTATTGGTGAATTTATTAATATTCTTGGTATATACTTGTACAAAATATACAACTTTTATTCCATTTATATATACAATTTTTATATTCCATTCATGTATGCGGAAAAACCACATGTGAAGAATTTGATAATGGTGAATGCGCCTTCATCAGAGCAAGATAGAGAGTGCCAAGATATAAATATATATATACACAACAGAAATGGATATTATTATTTATTACATTAGGAATACTGGCTATAAATAGGGTGGTAATGTTAGTGGCACCGAGTGTGATGGTTATGGGTCGTGTGGTAGTTGTGGTGGCAATTACAAGCACAACCATCACAACTACCACCACCAGCACCGACCTACAACCAGTAGGGATATTCCCAGCATGTCTACTACCTTTACAGATATCCTCGGCACATCTGTCCCCAACATAAACTGTTGTATCACGCAACAGCGCAGGTGTATGAGCTTCTAAAATACACTAATGTAGTTGTAGCGCCTCTTGAGGTCACAATGATACTAGTTTGACTGTTGATTTATTGGTTAAACTCCTGCAACTAGCTCAGCTAGGAATAATACAGCATTGATGAGGTTCAGTTCCTGATTCCATTATGTAAGGGCCTCTAATGCCAGATATTCACCCTCGATAAGAATGAACCGTGCATCAGTGAGTCACATCAACAGATGAGTCACTGTGGACTCGTCCATCAACAGATAAGTCTAGTTCAAGTATGCTTATTGAGACAAGAAAATACATCTCAAAGGGATAGAGTAGCTTAGGCTATTTCTACCCCCCAACAGATGAGTCACTGTGGACTTGTCAACAAATTCCGAGCATTATCAACAACGACACTTCCCATTAAACTCATCGCTTTCTATGAACGCCGTATTTCCTGTGAGCTTAGGACGCTGTTTTTTTCAAATTAAAACTGATGGAATTCATTAACACTTACTACACGTCCTATATTAACCATCTGCATGAGAATAATTTAAACAATTATTCATAAATATGACTCAAGAGTCGAGTCATTCACAACGCGAGTGTGCTGGTAATGGCATGGATGATTGCTCTTTCCTTACCACTCAACTGCCTTACAAAACTCCCATTGACTTTCATTAAAAACAACAACAACGGGAATCTGCTTTCTCAACCATAAACAGTATTTACTCTAGAGTCGGAAAGAAAGCTGCCTTACAAAAACTCCCGTTGACTTTCATTAAAAACAACTTTAAATTATCTATTAGCAAGTAAATTAAACATTATCTACAATTATATTTTAAAATCGTTCTTTGTCAGGGACAGTTGAGGGCCACAGGACAAAACACTACAAACCAGACAAGACAAGGCTGATCTCATCGGAACCTTTAAAATGTTGAACAAATTAGAAGATACTAATCCAGATCACATCTTTCAGAGGTGTAGTGTAACTCACAAGGGACAACAGCTTTAAGTTCAACAAGTTCAAATATTACACACAGAAATCGCAATAGCGTGATGTATCAAATGAACAAATCCACAAGGGTCGTGACGAGGATTCGAACGAATCCTCGTCACGGTCCTTGTGGATTTCGTCATAAGCTTAAACATAGTATAGCAACGAAAACAAGAGACGCCTTATCTCACCACTTGGTCACTAGAGGCGGATAGTTTATCTTTTACCCTATACTCATCCTGTGAGCTGTAGCGCAAAGGAATCACAAAGGCCACAAAACATCTTAGCCAAGCCAAGATGGATATTTAACACACTTATTACAATATATCTCCACACCTAATAACTATAATGATAGGTTGTAACAAACTTCTTGCACTGCAAATTCTATGAATTATTTATTATACATTGGAGGGAAGTCAGCGACAAATCCATAGAACCGCCTATCCGTCGAAGTTGTGAATTCCCAAATACTTCAGATTCAATCCCGTTGACGTCGCTAGAACTGGTGGCCCTCGGGTAAATTTTGGTAAAATAACTTTAGCATATTTGTGTGTAAACAAACATTATGAATAAATACATTAATATTTTAAATAGCCTAACCCGTGCACATATACGACTATCAATAGTACTTACAATACTATTAACATTGTTACTATTAACACCAACACTATTACTAATAATATATACACTTATAACACTGACATTGGTATGATTCTCTGTTACAGCTCTCACTGTTAATTACAACTTTCAGTTTTAAATACAACACACAATTTTAGGGAATGCAAGTCACAGTCTAGAATACTTCATTTAATTTGATGAATATTCATAAATATTTAACCATTAACTGGTCCTAATTTACACTGGTATACACGATATAACTGTTCATTCATAAATTGCTTGCGCCAGCTTTCTTTCCGACTCCAGAGTAAATACTGTTTATGGTTGAGAAAGCAGATTCACGTTGTTGTTGTGGAGGACTGTTGCTTGGAGGAACTTCGGACACACTATAGTGAGGTCGAGGCTGGTAAACGATTATGTTATTCATTTCCTCTTATAAATGTTCATCTGAGTTAGAGACGTCTGAGCTGACGCGGTCAAGAGGGTCGCCACCGGCTGGGCCTTGACTCAAGGTATTGAATATCGGCGGTCTAGTGACTACAAACGAAGGCGCTGAAGCATTCCGCTCTGCCACCGAAAATGAAGAAGACTGTTTTGATCCCTCCTTACGTAAATGGCAATGGTGACGAGAATGAAGACTATTAGGAGCACAATAATGACCAGCACGACCCAGGGAGTGAGAGAGGAGACCGGAGAAGCGTACTTGCGCGGGTCACAGTCAAAACTCCAAGAGGAGGAACCTAGCGTCGTTAGCATGAATTGGTGCCGGTTATTTTATGTGTGTTCTCTGGTGATGCAAACTGTTCCTCTCCGTCGATTAACAGGTGATAACTCTTTGATGGCTGGTTTTGATTGATTCTCACCTCGTGCCAATAGTCCTTTGTACTAAACATTTGTGACAAGATTTTGAATCTTCCAATTTCATTGGGGTAACCTGGCACACACACCTTATAAAAAATATCCAGCCCTAAATGCTGAAAATGTTCGCCAGGTTTGACATAAACAGTAAAGTTAGGGTTTGAGAAATCTTTGACAAGGCAGGTTGTGTTCTGGCTATCAGTAGAGAAGGTATGGCAGCCATAGCTCTCTTCTGGCGTCAGCTTGCAGCTCTCGTATTTGTCACAGATTAGTTCGTTAAATTTGTTATATATTGACGATAGTGTGTTGTTATATATTGACGAGAATAATGTGTTGCTCACTGCGGTACGTGAACATTCAATAACAACAAAAACAATGAAGAAGAAAATCTTGACAGCCATGACACCTCTGGATAGTTTACTCTTAACCCAAATATATTTGTATTCCGTATTAAGAATCGTGGCTTTAAATCATCACTCTTGATTGTATTGTCCGATGTGAATACAGCAAGAATACAACTCAAGAGTAGGAGTACTCTGGGCCTGTCAGATCTTCCAGTCCTTGAGTAGGCTTCCTCAGCCCTGCCCTCTACAATACCGTACTCAAGAGGGCTTGTTTGCTCCCTAATTTGTTTTTTTCCTTGTTTTTTTATTTTTCTCCTTTCTTTTTCCTCCCTTTATTTTATCGTTCTGAATGTTTTATCAGTGACGAGGATTCGTACTTAACTAAAAGTTTGCTTTACGGAAGAAATGCAGAGACTGGTGCCACTGTGATGAGCCGCCCAAGGAAGATGTCCTCCCAGCAGATGTCAAGGTAGTAGATGCCCTCCCAGCAGATGCCAAGGTAGTAAATGTCCTCCCAGCAATGCCAAGGTAGTAGATGTCCTCTCAGCAGATGCCAAGGTAGTAGATGTCCTTCCAGCAGATGCCAAGGTAGTAAATGCCCTTATATTCCATTCATGTATGCGGAAAAACCACATGTGAAGAATTTGATAATGGTGAATGCGCCTTCATCAGAGCAAGATAGAGAGTGCCAAGATATAAATATATATATACACAACAGAAATGGATATTATTATTTATTACATTAGGATACTGGCTATAAGTAGGGTGGTAATGTTAGTGGCACCGAGTGTGATGGTTATGGGTCGTGTGGTAGTTGTGGTGGCAATTACAAGCACAACCATCACAACTACCACCACCAGCACCGACCTACAACCAGTAGGGATATTCCCAGCATGTCTACTACCTTTACAGATATCCTCGGCACATCTGTCCCCAACATAAACTGTTGTATCACGCAACAGCGCAGGTGTATGAGCTTCTAAAATACACTAATGTAGTTGTAGCGCCTCTTGAGGTCACAATGATACTAGTTTGACTGTTGATTTATTGGTTAAACTCCTGCAACTAGCTCAGCTAGGAATAATACAGCATTGATGAGGTTCAGTTCCTGATTCCATTATGTAAGGGCCTCTAATGCCAGATATTCACCCTCGATAAGAATGAACCGTGCATCAGTGAGTCACATCAACAGATGAGTCACTGTGGACTCGTCCATCAACAGATAAGTCTAGTTCAAGTATGCTTATTGAGACAAGAAAATACATCTCAAAGGGATAGAGTAGCTTAGGCTATTTCTACCCCCCAACAGATGAGTCACTGTGGACTTGTCAACAAATTCCGAGCATTATCAACAACGACACTTCCCATTAAACTCATCGCTTTCTATGAACGCCGTATTTCCTGTGAGCTTAGGACGCTGTTTTTTTCAAATTAAAACTGATGGAATTCATTAACACTTACTACACGTCCTATATTAACCATCTGCATGAGAATAATTTAAACAATTATTCATAAATATGACTCAAGAGTCGAGTCATTCACAACGCGAGTGTGCTGGTAATGGCATGGATGATTGCTCTTTCCTTACCACTCAACTGCCTTACAAAACTCCCATTGACTTTCATTAAAAACAACAACAACGGGAATCTGCTTTCTCAACCATAAACAGTATTTACTCTAGAGTCGGAAAGAAAGCTGCCTTACAAAAACTCCCGTTGACTTTCATTAAAAACAACTTTAAATTATCTATTAGCAAGTAAATTAAACATTATCTACAATTATATTTTAAAATCGTTCTTTGTCAGGGACAGTTGAGGGCCACAGGACAAAACACTACAAACCAGACAAGACAAGGCTGATCTCATCGGAACCTTTAAAATGTTGAACAAATTAGAAGATACTAATCCAGATCACATCTTTCAGAGGTGTAGTGTAACTCACAAGGGACAACAGCTTTAAGTTCAACAAGTTCAAATATTACACACAGAAATCGCAATAGCGTGATGTATCAAATGAACAAATCCACAAGGGTCGTGACGAGGATTCGAACGAATCCTCGTCACGGTCCTTGTGGATTTCGTCATAAGCTTAAACATAGTATAGCAACGAAAACAAGAGACGCCTTATCTCACCACTTGGTCACTAGAGGCGGATAGTTTATCTTTTACCCTATACTCATCCTGTGAGCTGTAGCGCAAAGGAATCACAAAGGCCACAAAACATCTTAGCCAAGCCAAGATGGATATTTAACACACTTATTACAATATATCTCCACACCTAATAACTATAATGATAGGTTGTAACAAACTTCTTGCACTGCAAATTCTATGAATTATTTATTATACATTGGAGGGAAGTCAGCGACAAATCCATAGAACCGCCTATCCGTCGAAGTTGTGAATTCCCAAATACTTCAGATTCAATCCCCGTTGACGTCGCTAGAACTGGTGGCCCTCGGGTAAATTTTGGTAAAATAACTTTAGCATATTTGTGTGTAAACAAACATTATGAATAAATACATTAATATTTTAAATAGCCTAACCCGTGCACATATACGACTATCAATAGTACTTACAATACTATTAACATTGTTACTATTAACACCAACACTATTACTAATAATATATACACTTATAACACTGACATTGGTATGATTCTCTGTTACAGCTCTCACTGTTAATTACAACTTTCAGTTTTAAATACAACACACAATTTTAGGGAATGCAAGTCACAGTCTAGAATACTTCATTTAATTTGATGAATATTCATAAATATTTAACCATTAACTGGTCCTAATTTACACTGGTATACACGATATAACTGTTCATTCATAAATTGCTTGCGCCAGCTTTCTTTCCGACTCCAGAGTAAATACTGTTTATGGTTGAGAAAGCAGATTCACGTTGTTGTTGTGGAGGACTGTTGCTTGGAGGAACTTCGGACACACTATAGTGAGGTCGAGGCTGGTAAACGATTATGTTATTCATTTCCTCTTATAAATGTTCATCTGAGTTAGAGACGTCTGAGCTGACGCGGTCAAGAGGGTCGCCACCGGCTGGGCCTTGACTCAAGGTATTGAATATCGGCGGTCTAGTGACTACAAACGAAGGCGCTGAAGCATTCCGCTCTGCCACCGAAAATGAAGAAGACTGTTTTGATCTCCTCCTTACGTAAATGGCAATGGTGACGAGAATGAAGACTATTAGGAGCACAATAATGACCAGCACGACCCAGGGAGTGAGAGAGGAGACCGGAGAAGCGTACTTGCGCGGGTCACAGTCAAAACTCCAAGAGGAGGAACCTAGCGTCGTTAGCATGAAATTGGTGCCGGTTATTTTATGTGTGTTCTCTGGTGATGCAAACTGTTCCTCTCCGTCGATTAACAGGTGATAACTCTTTGATGGCTGGTTTTGATTGATTCTCACCTCGTGCCAATAGTCCTTTGTACTAAACATTTGTGACAAGATTTTGAATCTTCCAATTTCATTGGGGTAACCTGGCACACACACCTTATAAAAAATATCCAGCCCTAAATGCTGAAAATGTTCGCCAGGTTTGACATAAACAGTAAAGTTAGGGTTTGAGAAATCTTTGACAAGGCAGGTTGTGTTCTGGCTATCAGTAGAGAAGGTATGGCAGCCATAGCTCTCTTCTGGCGTCAGCTTGCAGCTCTCGTATTTGTCACAGATTAGTTCGTTAAATTTGTTATATATTGACGATAGTGTGTTGTTATATATTGACGAGAATAATGTGTTGCTCACTGCGGTACGTGAACATTCAATAACAACAAAAACAATGAAGAAGAAAATCTTGACAGCCATGACACCTCTGGATAGTTTACTCTTAACCCAAATATATTTGTATTCCGTATTAAGAATCGTGGCTTTAAATCATCACTCTTGATTGTATTGTCCGATGTGAATACAGCAAGAATACAACTCAAGAGTAGGAGTACTCTGGGCCTGTCAGATCTTCCAGTCCTTGAGTAGGCTTCCTCAGCCCTGCCCTCTACAATACCGTACTCAAGAGGGCTTTTGTTTGCTCCCTAATTTGTTATTTTCCTTGTTTTTTTATTTTTCTCCTTTCTTTTTCCTCCCTTTATTTTATCGTTCTGAATGTTTTATCAGTGACGAGGATTCGTACTTAACTAAAAGTTTGCTTTACGGAAGAAATGCAGAGACTGGTGCCACTGTGATGAGCCGCCCAAGGAAGATGTCCTCCCAGCAGATGTCAAGGTAGTAGATGCCCTCCCAGCAGATGCCAAGGTAGTAAATGTCCTCCCAGCAAATGCCAAGGTAGTAGATGTCCTCTCAGCAGATGCCAAGGTAGTAGATGTCCTTCCAGCAGATGCCAAGGTAGTAAATGCCCTCTCAGCAAACAAGGGTGTAGTTGTTCAAGAAACAGACATGGCAGCAGCTCCAGACGGCAGGCACCGATGCTGCGTACACCTCGGGAGTAGAGCAGAAGACGATGTCCGGAGACCAGGAAACGAAGGTTTCCACTACACTGGAACACTAGGCGCAGAGGAAATAGATTTTTCCAGTAGTTATAACAAGGGCGGAGTTGAAGGAGGAGTCACCGAGGAAATGCTTTGCTGGGCGCCCTTCTACCTCGACTGTAAGCGAGTGAGGCGTGGCAGAGGTACAGGATCTGTGATATCCTTTACTGCGTCATATCCGAGACCACTCTTAGTCATGAAAAGCAGCATTACAACTAGCTACCAGTACATTAAAAAACATTGGAGGGGGAATAATATTCTGTGATTCAAAGTCTGCTCTTCAAGCAATCGAAAACTTCTCTTGGAAGATCGATAGCAAGAACCTCATACTCCCAATTATAAATGACCTAATTGATGCACAGAGTAAAGGGTCTCGAATTTCCTTTGTATGGATACCTTCACACATAAATATAACCCTTCATAATGAGACAGACATTGCAGCCAAGTTAGCGTGTAACAAGTTTGAAGTTGAATTAGATCTAGGTATCCCCATCTCTGCTGTCAAAACCGTATTGGTCCAAACATTCAGATCTGATAGGAAAGAACTTACTGACTCCCAACGACCTGAAAGTACTAGTATAAAAAGCTATGATTTGTTCAGATCTGAAACCTACATATATGGGCAGCACAAAACGTCCACTAGACTGTGCGACACAGTGGTTGCAAGGATCAGGTTGGGTTACCGTTACCTGTGGCAGGTGGCTGCAGGTGACGGATTTCCCAATCCTGAGCACTCCAGTTACAAACTCTGTGAGCAGGAACTACGGCACGATCTCCCGCACTACATCACTGAATGCCCAGTTATTAGACCTTTCAGACCAGTTGGCATGAGGTACCTGGAGCTTTGCAATTATTTTATTCACTCTCGTATTCTTGAGGATATCCTCACAGTGTACCCAAAATTTGCCAGTGCAGGCCACTAAACATATGGCCCTGTATGACTAACCATCCTGCGAGATGGGGACTTATTACCACTGCTACCTTATTCACTCTTGTGTTGTTGATATCCTCAAAATGCATCCGGAGTCTGCCAGTGCAGACAGACTGCCTATCACATGCCTCTAAATGACTAACCATCCTGTGTGATGGGGATTTTTTAGCATCACCTAGTTAGCTTTTTTGACACACTGTACTCCACTAAATATAGTCTAGGGCAGCTGCACAAATGCAGATGTACCTCATGTATTAATAAAAAAAATTTGACGACTCGTGTCTTGGCCACCAAGAGTCACACTCATGGTGACATTTAGCATGCTAGTCGCAGAGTTACAGATCCGCTCCTATGCCAGGTAAGTCCACTACGGGCTCACCATAGCCTATGCTACTGGAACGTTTTCTTCCCAGTAGCTGAATCTAAAAAAACAACAGCATGCTAGTTTGTAGTTGTGGGAATAGCCTCACCAAAATTTGTACACCGATTTCTGGGGTACGTGCCCAAATGAATAGGTCGAGATCGGCAGTAATGAACGAGTACAAAGTAGCACTGCGTCATAGTAAGCCCAACGACGATTTTTACTTTCCTTGATTCTTGCAGTGTTTCCTTACTACCTGAAGATTTTTTTATATCATTGGTCCCCCACCCCCTCCCAGAGACTTGGTTGTGTACGAGAGATTCCCAAAGAATTGGTTGTGTACGAGATACACAAAGAAGTCAAACAGACACAGACAGGCAGAGATGGACAGAAATACAAAGTAAGGGACAATAACAAAGCAGGCACAGACAAAAATACACACACACAGATCTACGGTCCCCAAGTTCAAGTACGTTTATCGAGACAATAAAATACATTTCAAAGGGATAGAGTAGCTTAGGCTATTTCTGCGATTCCCGGCTCCACTCGGGCACCACAAGGATATCTATCGCACATAGCATGTGTGTATATACATTTTATTATGTTAAGAGTGAACTTGTTGATAAATATTCCCACTGTGCAGGGTAAATGCGTAAGGCTGTGCGCCATCTTCGTGGTGTCGGGGTTGCTGTGCGTGACGTCCCTGGGTCGGGTCTTCACCCGTTCCTCCACCACCGCCCACCTGCTCGGTGAGTACTACTTGTCCTTCGCTGTCCAACGCACATTTCATCACACTACGTGTTCCTGCTACTGTATTTTGTTCCTTCCACACACACTGTATATATCTGCTAAAAATACTCTGTTGGAGTCGCACCTGCCCCTCTTAATTTGTTTGTCGGGGACAGTCGACAGAACATTAAATACAGTCGGGACAGTCGGGCACACCCCAACAGAAATATATATACTTTAGGTTTGCATCTATATACACCCAAGGTCGAACTACTGACCCTCCGTGGATCCCACCCTACAACAGTTGTTCTACTCTCGAGTATCTATTTATTACTAGGCATTAGGTGAAAAGAAAAGTACCCAACCATTTCTGTCCCGGAAATCAAACCTGGGATCCCCAATTGTGAGTCGAGAACGAAGCCAACTGCGGTAGGAGATCCTAATTACAATGTAATGTGCCCCTACATCCTCTCGTTCTATGGATTTTTTGTCAAATTGTGTGGAGATCTTCGCAAATCTGTATGATGTCGCTGCTAATTTGATTGTGGCGCTCGCTTGTAAAACTGCCATGTTGATATCACGCCATGTATCCCCGGAAACCGTCGTGACATTAACTAGTAAGTTTACTGTCACAGTAAGCTCTGGCTTTAATAACCCGTCTCAAGGTTGATAAGTGCTTATAAGCACAACACTAAACCACTCCTGCACAGTTAGTGGCTAGTCACGAAATATTGTTAAATTATTATCATAGGCTTATTGAGGTCCTAGGCTAAGTTCACGGCGGCAAGCAGTATCCTGCACAAAATTCTCTAGCATACTGTCCTCCATGGGCAAGCCAGGTAATTATCAGGGGAAGAGAGCGCCAAGCCGTTACAACTATATAGTACTGGGAAAGAGTTAGAATAAGGATTTGGGATGGGTTGGGGGGAAATGAATGGTGCCCAACCACTTGGACGGTCGGAGATTGAACGCCAACCTGCATGAAGCGAGACCGTCGCTCTACCTTCCACCCCAAGTGGTTGGACACGAGTGTTTTAGAGGATTGTAGCCAATTTTGGCACACGCTCTCAGAAACGTTCACCTGACCTAGGCCAACTAGACTGGCTTTCCCCACGATGCAACGCACAAGTTGCCTAACTCCCTGTTACCTATTTAATGTAAATAGGTACATATTTAATGTAAACAGAGACATCAGGTGCAAGGAAACGCGCCCAAACGTCTTCGTCCTGCCACAGTTGTCGAACCCGGAACTTCAATATGGCTGTGACCGGATTGCACCCCCTTCCCCCCCCCCCCCCACCTACTGCTCTACAAGTACCATCACGTATCAGTTGCAAATTACATTTGCGGCTGGAAAGTGATTTAAAATTTCCGTCCAAGAGCCCGTTCTCCAGATATACCACTCTGCAAAAATTGCAGCTGTTTTGCCTAACCCGAAGCATGCCAATCCGATCAACCTAACTTGTGGAGACCGATGTATAATTTTGTTTTAATTATCAGGAGGAAAGCGTCAAGCCATTACGACTTTTAGCAAGACCTAACCTAACCTAGATGTATAGCGAACGTCGATATTATGATGCTTTTAGTTCGACAAATATTTCGTAAAAGAAAATACACGACGTACTATGCGAGCGGACGGGGTTTGTTGAACAGGGTTTTAAAATTCTTACACGGGCAGCAATGAAGCAGCAAGTCCACAACACACGATAGATATGATAGAGCCCAATAGGCTCAGGAATCTGTACACCAGTTGAGAGGCGGGACCAAAGAGCAAGAGCTCAACTCCCGCAATTACAACTCGGTGAATACACGGAGACAAATATAATAATAATAATAATAATAACCGGCCGCTTGTTTACAGAAACACTGACTGACTTACTTTTTTGGTGTCGCCTCCTAGAGACATCCGGAAGTACGTCGAAGTACTCTATTTCTCAGGAGTTTACTCTCTGTTCTTGTGAACACTCGGGTGAGACCGTAAAGAATGTGTGTCTACACATTCAAGAATATCTGATTAAGGCCGCTCGGCCAGCACAATAATGTCACCAAATTGATTGTTTATCGAGAACTGCAAGGCACTCAGATGTTTCTCTCTGCGTCCTTAGAATTTGTCACCGTCTTAAGTCACAGACAGGTGTATATTATCAAAGTCATCTTAAATTCACTTGTCACAGCACTCAAGCGTCAAGACAACGAGTGTCACTGGCAAGACCTTCTGCCAAACTCGCCCGCGACTCACGCCGACTCCATAGTCGCATTCGCTAATCAAAACGTTTCAAAATCAGCATTCTTTTAAATAACAAATATCAATATTATATAATAACATTTCGTTATATATAATATATTTCGTTAATATATAATATATTAACATAGTTAGACTAAGGTTAACTTAGGTGTTTATAAGTTCTATTGCCAATTATTTATATTTGCAGTATGTGAGTAAAGATTCAGGCGCGATTCGAAGAGCAGCCTAGCCTTCGACCAAGACACGTTCATCAATTTGAATATACTGTGTATTAAAAATAGGTGTCTTCTCATATATAAATTAATATTATTATATATTAAAGTTCAATATATATATATAGTTTGGCCTAGGTTAGGTGTTTAGGTTCTGTTGGCGGATATTTGTATTATAAGTACGTGTGTGTACGTGTGTGAAGCATTTACAGCGTTGCGATTCGAACAGAGGTCGTCAGCGAAGCGTTGTTCAAGAAAAGTACGAACATCATCAGTTGTGAGTCATGTGAAAAGTGGTTTTCAGCTATAAACAGGGTTTGGCGGCTACATGAAATGAACATTTGCCCCTTGTTAAGGACAGGCTGCCCATCAGCATCAACAAAGAATAAATACTTGTTAATTTGCTTAGTGTAACGTAGTAATGCTCATCTGCTTAAATACAAATGCAAATACAAATGCAAACACAAATATTTATTCAGGTAAAGTACATACATACAAGGTGAGATACAAAAGCTGATGGATTTATAGATAGAGCTAGTACATACAATGCCTAAAGCCACTATTACGCAAAGCGTTTCGGGCAGGAAAACACTAAGACTAAAATACTAGTTGAGATTAAAGTATAAGTTGTGTTGAGAAAAAATAAGAAAAAAAAATAAAATAGAGGGTAGGGAAACATGGCAGAAAAAAAGCAACAATACAATTTGGTCAACAAACAGCATTGTTTAAAATCGTAGACATGGGTTGACATTTAGGGGTGAGGTAGGTTACATTGAGTTAATTAGGTAGTACTTAGTTTTTATCTAAAACTGTTTGGGAGAGGTACAGTCTTTAACATAATTGGGAAGGTCATTCCACATTCGAGGTCCCTTGATTTGTAAAGCATTTCTAATTTGACTAAGTACTCTTGGAATATCAAATAGGTATTTGTTTCTGGTGTGGTGCTCATGGGATCTGTTACAACCTTCTAGGAAGCTTTTAAGGTCAGGACTGACATTACAGTTTAGCGTTTTATATATATAAATACACATGAGAGGATGTGCAGTGACTTAATATCTAACATATTCCGAGATTTGAGTAGGGGTACCGAGTGAAGTCTCACTTGCATAATGCAACCTAGTATATAAATAATCATTTGCTTAATATAGCCTTCAAATGCTTATCTGCTTAAAGTAGCTTAGTAATGCAATTCTTTATAATTTAACCTAGTAATGTGATTTTTTCCAATTTAACGCAATTCTTTCCAATTGAACCTAGTAATGTCCTCAGTTTAATATAGCCTAAAAATGCTCCTTTTCCTCATATAACCTAGTAATGCTCCTTTATCTCATATAACCTAGTAATGCTCTTTTGCCTAATAATACTCACCTGTTGTCTCATAGCCTAATAATTATCTTCTCTAATATAGCCTAATAATATTTCTTTAATATAGCCTAGTAATTCTCCTATTAATATAACCTAGTAATGCTCGTGTGTTTAATGTAGCCTAATCATTAAATCATTATTATAAATGAATAGGTAACTATAACAAAATTATGAGTTAACCATGTAAGTAAATTAGCTGTGAGACACTGTCTCTCATCACTCCTCGGAGCTGTATGCGTTAAATTACTGAAAAAAAAATAATGCAAAATTCTGTCACTAGAGGCCATGCTACAGTAGCAGTTTCCATAACATTACTGTTTCTATAGCACGTCTGTTCTCATGGACAAAGTAAATAAAATATTAAAATAACTCAATACATCAAATGATATTCCCTGTGCGAACGTGCTTTCAACGCGCCTGATATTTATTTATTTATTTATTTATTTATTTATTTATTTATTTATTTATTTATTTATTTATTATATACAAGGTACATTGGGATTGTGAGGATACATAGCATAATAATTACATTCTTGTAAAGCCACTAGTACGCGCAGCATTTCGGGCAGAAATAATGATGATATATAATGATGTGTGACTTCCTACAGAGATGATGATGATGGTGCTAACGGTGCTTCTGGTGTGCTGCGTGGTGGAGACCTGCTGTAAGCCCCTCGACGATGTCCCTCAGAGCAGAGCCTCCGTCGGCAGCAGGGGGTCGCGCTCCTACACAAGAGACCCGCTGGTATACGCTGAGTCTCCCCCGTCGTATGAAGAGGTTCTGGCTGCAGAGGCCCTGGAGCCTCCCTCCAGTACCTCACAAGAGGACCAGGCTGCTGGCAAGACCATACCCAGCACTTTCCAACACTCGCCGACGCCTAAACCTTTCGTCCTGCAGGATACTGCTGTCTCTGGTGTTTCCTACCAACACAGTTCCGTGCCTCGGAGATACTCTCCTTTCATCCCAGAGTCAACGTATTCATACAGTGTATCTAGTGAGATCCAGTTGTCAGTAGATGAGCTGCCTAGCTACGAGGAGGCTGTGACTGTGTTGCAGTCTGGGGCCAGCGCTCAACATCAAGTCAACACCAACCACGATATGAATTTGATGTTTATATAGTGGTTGCTTCTATAATATAGCTTTTTTAAAATGACTGCTTTAGTGAAATCAATCGTGTCTTGAATATGTGACACGAATATCACTTTTTGTGATAACTGTGATGTATAACTTTTGTGATAACAATGTGATTGAATATAGCTTGATTCAATCAATCATCAGAATATATTCATGACAATCATGAAAATAGCTTCGTAAACTATATTATACTCATAAGAGGGAAAAAAAAAGAGACCCACCCCTAAATATACAGAATAACGACTTTGCTACTTTGCCTACACTCAGAGATCTCACCAAACAGCACCGAATAATGACGAAAATTCCCCAAGGCTATGACGGGGCGCGAACCCACGACCCTGGCTCCACAGAGTTCTTGCCCAACGCCTCCTTACCCAGTGATTGATTGGTCCCTTTCCCCTTATTCCCATATTCCTTACCCTATGTTTGATTGCCTCTCTATTCCTTCGACCCTTCACCTCACCTCACACAACTTCATCTTTCTCACATGTTCATTTAAGCCAAAAATTCCACCTTGTGTATTCATTCTATATCTGAAGAAGTTCCAGAGTGGAACGAAACGTTCTAAAAAATAAATCTTTCAATAATTCCAAGTTTTCTTTACCATGAATTTTGGAAACTTGATTGCTTAACTTGAATAGGTAGATGCTCAGAAAGCTTACACTACAATTCAATATCATATATATATATATATATATATATATATATATATATATATATATATATATATATATATATATATATATATATATATATATATATATATATATATATATATATAATGTAACCAATATATATTACGTGATAACGGTACTGCGGCTATACCGGGTAGATATAAGGCACTTACATTAACAACAAAAGACCACATTGACCTTTGCAGTGTGAAAATTACACAGAAGAGAAGGAATACTCAGACGAAAAATTATAACAATTTACTCTAATATTAAAATGAGCAAACAACATGAAAAATATCCAAAACCCTTGACTGGACATACTAGGCTAGCACACAAGAGAAATAATAATAACAACACATGTACAAACTTATTTTACCATAAAAAAGGGTGACACTGAAAGTATTGCCCTGTACCACTCCAACCTGTACATGAAAAAGTGGGAGGCAAGCATCGTTAGAGGCAGTATAGTGCTGATCCCTGAGCACTGAGATAGACTGCTGAGGTGACCCAGGTCATGGGGTATTACTAGCCAAAGCTTACTGCTCACTTACTTACTAAAACTTACCTGATGAACCAGGCTGTGACTCATACGTCAGGCTGCGAGCAGCCGCGTCCAACAGCCTGGTTGATCAGTCCAGCACCAGGAGGCCTGGTCGACGACCGGGCCGCGGGACGCTAAGCCCCGAAGCACCTCAAGGTAAGCCACTATATGCTCAGCGTTTCGGGCATATCATATAATTAGCGCACGTCTTCAAACAATAAGTGAATTAGGTTATTTGAATTGTGATTATGTACANGGTAGGTCGGTAGTTAGCTCCCTATGGGGAGCCTTACACCGATGCCTCTTTTTCACCTTAGCCGTAAATAGGGTACCCCCCCGGATTTAGGCAACTGTTGTGGGGGTTGAATCTGGGGTAATATCAGTAATTCGCCGGGGGGGGGGGGGAAGGACCCCGAGAATACTAACCAATGACTAAATAACTTTTGATTACAGGTCAAATTTGCGTGTGTGGTCATCCCGTGCCGTTGGTTGTGTTTCAGACAGACGCACCGGTCCCGGACGACAAGCGGGTGGCGCGCAAGTGTCCGTACTGCGACAAGGTGTACGTGAGCACGCCCGCCTTCAGCCAGCACATGCGCACCCACAACCAGGGCTGCAAGTGCACCACCTGCGGCAAGTGTTTCTCCCGCCCTGGCTCCTCCAGGGCCATATCCGCACCCACACAGGTAACCCACGACCCGCGTCTTCACCAGTTACACTCTCACCCCTCCACAGCCTTCCTGCTCCTCTCCGGCTCTGTCACACGCTCCCCCCCGGCTCTGTCACACGCCTCCCCGGCTCTGTCACACGCTCCTCCCCCTCACTAGCACGCTCCTCCCCCGGCTCTGTCACGCTCCTCCCCCTCAACAGCACGCTCCCCCGTAAACAGCACGCTCCTCCCCCTCAACTTTCCTTTGGAATTTACTATTTAACATTTTACTATATTTGGCCATCGAAAAGGGAAATATGTCAAATTGCAGGAATTTAAACATTACTTTTTGTTAATCTTTCACGGATAAATATGCAACTTTTTTTTACTATAAATATATCTAATCATAGTTTTATAAACTCAGATAACTCCACATTTCAAGGTGTTTATTCTTTAGTATGTGCCTGATATGTGCAAGTCGTGTTTTAGTGTGTGTGTAGAGGAAGATGTAATTCAAGGCAGTCATTGCTCATGGTTTATAGTCAATATTCGTGTCTCATGCAATCTACCGCGCAGCAGATTACTGAATCTCAGGTTTATCTTCCAGGGAGAAAGCCCTTCAGATGTGCCACGTGCGGCAGGCCTTCGCTGATAAGTCCAACTTGCGAGCGCACGTCCAGACCCACTCCAGCATCAAACCCTACGCCTGCACCCGCTGTGGCAAGTCCTTTGCCCTCAAGTCCTACCTCTACAAGCACGAAGAATCCTCTTCTTGTATGAAGCTACATCGAGCGCTGAGTCGGAGCGGCGTGGCGTCCACAGTCCAGTAGCAGCAGCAGCAGCGGCGGCAGCGGCGGCCGCCACGATGGTTGGCCCTCCTGACCTACCTGCTGGCGTCAACACCGCCCTCCACCTACCACCAGTCGGCCTTGGGAGCCGCCTGGGAGTACGACCCATGCATACAGTAACTATCCTTCGCTCGGCCCAAATATGCATACCGCACGCGTCCATTGACGTCGTCGCGACGCTGTTGAAAGCGCGCGCGTGCCTTCCACACCACACTCCTACACGCACTCGGGCAAAATTGTAATTAATTTTGTCAATAAAGATGTTAATAATAAATAAACCTCCCAAAACAAGAGGAACAGGCATATGCGCTGTGCTCGACTGACGAAAAAAATGGTTTGTCACTGGTTAAGAAACTAGTCAATTGTATAATACAGTTAAGTAGTGGAGGGCGCCATTAGACGTAGGTCTGATGTAAGAGAGAGATACGGAGACATCATTAACCTGATGCTATGGAGAGATAAGGATTTATGGCTCCTACACACACATGTTTATCACAACCTGTGTGGTGACACGCCTGTGGAGGTGCCTTACTTCCGGTGACACGCGGCGATGACTGGTGACAGGTAGTAAGGGCATGTGACAAAGTGACAGGGAGGGCAGGTGACAGTGATGTAGAGAGAAGGTGACATGCTGGACAGGCAAGCAATTTGAGGCGTCTGGGTGATGGGCGACGGGTTAGGGGACAGGTGACGGTAGGGAAAGGAAGGGGTGGGGGTTTAAGGAGTGTCTAGGGGTGACACTGGGTGGAGGAGTGGGTTCCTCCCTACATGTGTGGTTGAGGGGACCAGCACACACAGCCTGTGTTCTCTCTCTACTAAAATAGAACACTTTAGGCAATAACCACAGCAAACTCCCACATATATTGGATGCAACGTAGAATGTAGATAATCGCTCGTGTTTAACTAATAAGAAACTATTAATCGGTAAAAAAAAAAAAAATTAAGCATGAAGATTCATTGATATGAATAATTAAGACAAAGATGGGTCCAATAGAATTAGTAGCTAGGGGCGGCCTCCCAGCGCAAGGCCCTTAGGTAAGGGGTGCCAGGTGCCAGAAGGCTTGGCACCAGAGGCGGCCACCACCGGGGGGGGGGGAATAAGAGGCGGGATAGAGCCATAGAGGTGGGGGGGGGGAGTAGCGGGATAGTGCCATAGAGCAAATATCGGATGGGATATCTAGTCAATAGCGTGTCGATGCCACAGCTCAACCCGGAGTTAAGGGACATTTAGTAGTACTAGATTAACCTCTTAACGGGTTGACTGTAATTCCTTAAGTGCCTGTAGTAAATCACCTCTGGACCACGGAGTAACTTGCTTTTTGTAACCTTTGTATTACTTTGTAGAAACTCACAAAAACTGTATAAAAATTTGATTAGGTCATTAATGTAAGATGTAAAATTGTGAAGGTGTTGGGTAGCTCTGGCAACATGGGGTTCTGTGGCCCCCAGCACCGCCAGCTAGGCACATGGGTGGCCCCCAGCACCGCTAGCTAGGCACATGGGTGGCCCCAGCACCGCCAGCTAGGCACATGGGTGGCCCCAGCACCGGCAGCTAGGCACATGGGTGGCCCCCAGCACCGCCAGCTAGGCACATGGGTGGCCCCCAGCACCGGCAGCTAGGCACATGGGTGGCCCCCAGCACCGCCAGCTAGGCACATGGGTGGCCCCCAGCACCGGCAGCTAGGCACATGGGTGGCCCCAGCACCGCAGCTAGGCACATGGGTGGCCCCCAGCACCGTCAGCTAGGCACATGGGTGGCCCTCAGCACCACCAGCTAGGCACATGGGTGCCCCCAGCACCGCCAGCTAGGCACATGGGTGGCCCCAAGCACCGCCAGCTAGGCACATGGGTGGCCCTCAGCACCGCCAGACATAAGGGAACCATCAGGATGACAAAAATAAATTAGCGAGACCCCGGGAGCCGGCCGGCCAGCCAGCCAGCCACGAGGACTGTGCCAGACCAAACACTCCTCATCCAGAACTCACATCCTCATCACATCTCTTAGTGATGTTGGACCTAAGGCCACTCACCCTGCGGAGGGTCAAAGCCACCACAACAGCTTATTAATGACCAACCAGCAAGTATACTTTAGTCTGAAGCATTGATGGTAGACAACCGTGCTAATTGGTCACCCTGTGTCTGGTGCCAGAGGGACGGGGTTCATGCCACACCTGCGACCCCATAATAGTGCCATAAGGACGGGGTTCACGCCACACCTGCGACCCCATAATAGTGTCATGAAGACGGGGTTCACGCCACACCAGCACCATTATGTACATAATCTAGCAAAATCATGTTTTTTAATCACGAGTTGAAACTAAAGTTTCTTCTCGACTTTGGTATGAAGCTTTAAATATCTATTTATTTATCATATTTATACATTTTCTACATTAAGTTATTTTGTATTTGTGTGTGCGAGTGTAGTACAGGCCTATCAATATTTACGTGTGAGAGATTGTAGTACAAGCCTATCAATATTTATGTGTATGTGGGATATATTGTAGTGCAAGCTATCAATATTTGTGTAAGTATGTAGTACAAGCCTTTCGATATATATGTGTATGTATGTGTGTGAGAGTGTGTAGTAAAAGCCTATCAATATTTGTGTGTGTGTGTGTGTGTGTGTGTGTGTGTGTGTGTGTGTGTGTGTGTGTGTGTGTGTGTGTGTGTGTGTGTGTGGTGTGTGGTGTGTGTGTGTGAGAGTGTTTAAGTGTAGTACAAGCCTATAAATATTTATGTATGTGAGAGTGAGTACAAGCCTATAAATATTTATGTACGTGAGTGTAGTACAAGCCTATAAATATTTATGTATGTGAGTGTAGTACAAGCCTATAAATATTTATGTATGTGAGTGTAGTACAAGCCTATAAATATTTATGTATGTGAGTGTAGTACAAGCCTTCCAATATTTATGTGAATGTGTAGTACCAAGTTACCATTAAATATGACGCCCACTGGAGTTTTTCTGTAGATGCCTTTAATAAAATAATTACGTGCTTATTACAGAGAAAGAACAGAATCATAGGAATTCCCCTTCCCCTTCTTCCAGCCAGAGGTGGTACTCCCTTCCATATTGATAAAAAAAATCATAGGAATTGTATTTCTGAAAAATAAATACAATACGCTTATAATTATACAAACAGATGTCACTTTTAGGACAGTACAAGCATAAATTGGTTATGCCACGTCTTACAGGCAGGTAATACCAAAGCGAATAGATACCATGGTACAATTATATAATATTAGATGGGGTACCAGGGTCCCTCTTAAACACCTATCAATATTTGTTGATCCAGATCAATATGGATCAATAATATTGATCCAGCCCTCCCTCTCCCCCTTCTAGCGATCAATTCCCCCTCTCATCACCACACGGGGTCGTCCCTGACAACCCCAATGTTAGCTGGCTAAGATACAAGTTACCTTCCACTAAACTTCAAGACGAAGACTTCCAGATCATCTTGCCCCAGCAGCCATCATACGAACACTGGAGATGGACAAGCTGTGATGGACCTATTGGCCCATGGAACACTTTCCGTCACCTTACTCACAGTTACACTGTCCATTGCTCCAGCAAAATTGTATTCACTTTCACACTGCCTATAAAATGTTGACAAGGTTAAAGAAACCTACATCTTAGCTTCCTTCCCAAGTGAAGAACTTAAGAAATAGAGAATATTCGAGAACCACTCCTCAATAAAATATATATATATATTTAGAATTTTAGAACTAAAGAATTTTCTTTGAAAATGTAATAAGGAATTACGAAACGCGTTTATGCGTCAGACTAGGAATAAAAAGAATGAATGTTGGAGAATTACTTTATCAATTACCCCGACAGTGAAGAAAAACGTAAGAAATATTGAGAAGATTCGTGTTAGAATTATTAATCTTACCTTTTCGGTCATATTCAACGATTAAACAGGCTAAACAACTCTGTTTAAAACTTATGGCGTTAGCTAGGCTGGTGGGAAATAATGCTTAAAATCAGGCTGAACTTGGGCTGGACGGTAGAGCGACGGTCTCGCCTCATGCAGGTCGGCTTTCAATCCCGACCGTCCACAAGTGGTTGGGCACCATTCCTTTCCCCCCCTACCTGTCCCAAATCCTTGTCCTGATCCCTTCCCAGTGCTATATAGTCGGAATGGCTTGGCGCTTTCTCCTGATAGTTCCCTTCCCTTCGAAATGCATTTTCAAGACTGTTACAACCTGGTCTGATGAACATAACCGTGAGCCCTGGAAATGGGAAATGACAATCCAGAGAGAATCGACTCTTCTATAATTTTCCAACGAAATCCAACATTGTAGAAGAGAGAGAATTGAAATCATTAAGTGCATGTACATGGTCAGTACCTGCTAATGGACAACAACAATTTACGAACACTGGAATGGAATGCACTAGGAAGTGATGTGGTGGAGGCTGACTCCATACACAGTTTCAAGTGTAGATATGATAGAGCCCAATAGGCTCAGGAATCTGTACACCTGTTGATTGACAGTTGAGAGGCGGGACCAAAGAGCCAAAGCTCAACCCCCGCAAGCACAATTAGGTGAGTACTGGTAAGAATGTTATCTGCTGAAAATAACATTGAAAGGTCATTGGTTATCTCAGGTAAGTCACATTTATATTATAAACAATGTTTACCTTATAGAGGTAAATACCTCATATGGAGCACTCAAAATGCAGCCCATCCTTCTGTTCAAGTAGTCCTTGTAGTAACGATGAAGACCATCGTCCATATATTGGCAATTCGAGAGTAGAAATCGGTACTATTGAATTTGAACAAACCGGATAAGTTTTTGTTCTGATGTTGCAAAGAAAACTTAACCTAACCTAACCTTCCTAGACGTGAAACACGCTACCTGAGGCCTAGTATTAAGTTTTAGTCTAAGTTTCCCCCCTCCCACACCTTAGTGCTTCAAGGATTGTATGTACTTGCTCTATCTTTTAATCCAACATTATGTTTGTAACTCATTTTCAATGTACCATTACCTGAATAAATATCTTATCTAATGGAGTACATATGTGCTATACTAGACTTAAGAATATTTAAGCTTGGTCTTTGCTTTATTTATTTCGGACTTGCAAAGCGAATAGTGCCAAATTCTACTCTCTAATTGTTCATACGTCTATGTATATACGATGGTCGACAGTTACAAAAAGGACTACCTAAACAGGAGGATGGGTTGCAAAATGACACTGGACAACTCCTTCGCTGCATCCGGTGTGCATTTATCACAACCTATCCTCCTGTCCTCTCGGTGATATCTCGTAGTTGTTTCCTAATAGCTTGGATGGGATAATTTCCCTTCTATTTAGAGTATTTGGCACACGATCTGGTCCACCAGCTGTGCCTATTTGGCTAACAATGTAGGGCTTGTCCTACGTTTGTTGTACGACTTGATAGAACTGAAGGTTGGGATTCTGGTGTGCATGATGATGTTCACTGTTCTGGAGGTTGTGGTGGAGACTAGACTATAGGTAGTGCGCTTCAGGAAGTTGTAGGGTAACTAGGCTATAGGTAGGGGTGCTTCAGGAAGGTGTAGGGTAACTAGGCTATAGGTAGGGGTGCTTCAGGAAGGTGTAGGGTAACTAGGCTATAGGTAGGGGTGCTTCAGGAGGTTGTAGGGTAACTAGGCTATAGGTAGAGTGCTCGTCCAGAAAATTCCAACTACGTTAACTTCAAAAGAACGGGTCACCGACATGGGTCCTCCACATCGATTACCAAACAGTAAATGTCATACGACTGTAATATGGCTTTTCCTGTCTGCCGCCCACACTTGCAACCGTCGACTAGCTTTCCTCTAAGTTTGCTGTCTTTTGCACAGTCTTGCTTGGTACCCTCTTGAGATTTTTCTGTACAGCCTCGCCTAGTACTTTCTGATCTCTCTGTAGTGCCCCACGTACTACCTTCTCCTGACCTTCCTCAGCAGACACACACACATTAGAGAGAGCAGTCGGGGTACCATACAATCCACGAAGAGAACCACTGCGACACATACAGCCCCACTACTGTGCCAGGTAAATCTACTACGGGACATCACACCCCATGCTACTTGGAACTGTGTGTTCCGGGTAGCTGAATCTAAAACAACCAACCACTGCGACTTAGCCCGTCAGCTACCCATATGCTGAAGTGAATATCACGTTCTCACTATATCAGGGGATGACCTAGAGCCTGGTAAGGCCTCATCTAATGAACAAGGTTATCGTTGTGCGCTTATGGACGTTGTGGGAGACTAGGCTATAGGTAGGTTGCGTCAGGCAGTTGTAGGGTAACTAGGCTATAGGCATATTCACTCCACGTTAGACCAGACTCGAGAGCTATTCTGAGGTACAGACTGTTGCCATGGTCAGCGAAATACTGATGTCAAGACATATTAATTGATAAAATTCTGAAGTACACGAAAGGAGTTTACCATTCAAGGTTATTATTGTTTATGAAGAGTGGATAAGATTGCGTGCGACAAATACTCGAGATATGATAATTCACATCAAAGTAAGGAGAACTATTTGCAGGTTTCTGAGCAACTTGGAATCACTATACTGTAGTTATATTTAGATAAAGTAATACGTTATCTTTCAGTAACTTGCAGGAGCTTATCTCTTGCCCGAAAAGCTGTGTTTTATTTTGGGGACTTTACATAACATTAAATTACTGTACCTACTAACCAGTACAGTTGGGTTAGTTCTCTACTCACAATCGGGTATCCCGGGTTCGAATCCTGAGCGGTACGGAAATGGTTAAGCACGTTTCGTTTCATTAAATACATACTGAGGAGTTAGTTACATGTTATGTTGCGTCCTGGGGAATGGCCAGTAAAACAAATATTCCTAGGCCTAGTGTAGCATACATGTACTATACTAGGCCTCAGGTAGCTTTTATTAGGCCTAGGAAGGTTAGGTTAGTTTGTCTTTGCACATAGAATCTTTTTCCGGTTTGTCCATAATTAATAGTACCGATTTCTACTTTGTAATTGTGTTGTATGTCGGTATATGTACTATGGTCTTCATCCTTCCTGTAAGTACTATCAAAACAGGAGGATGGGCTGCAATATAAGCCTAACATAATAATTTTATAATATTAATTCATTGTGTCAGGGGACAGGCAGCCAGAGTGTATTCATACACATTAGGCCTATATCTAGGTCCCCTCTAAGGCCGGAATTACTGACCCGCGCCCACGATGCAACCCCACAACTAGCTGACTAACTCCTGAGTACCTACTTACTACTAGGTGAACAGAAGCATTAGGTGATAGCAAATGCGCCCAAGCATTTCTGTCCCGCCCGGGATTCGAACCCGGAATTCTCGGTAGTGTCGAGAGCGAACCCAACTGTACTACTGGGACCTCCATATATATACACAGGCCACCTATCCCCGACACACTGATCCTTAGTTGAGGCTGACGCCTGAATGCTGGTGGTCTGAAACCTTGCTGGGGACCCTGAATGCTGGTGGTTTGAAACCTTGCTGGGGACCCTGAAGGCTGCTGGTCTGAAACCTTGCTGGGGACCCTGAAGGCTGCTGGTCTGAAACCTTGCTGGGGACCCTGAATGCTGGTCTGAAACCTTGCTGGGGACCCTGAAATGTAGATAATCACGGTTCACAAGCTCTCGGAGCGTACTGGTGATAGCGTATGATCAGTCACCACAGTCAGTCTTGCTTCTGAGGTGTCTGGTTGACGTCGACGAAGGATATACAGCGCCAACGGCTGCCATGTTCAGGGACAGGTTAATGGAGACTGAGCTTAACTTCCCAGGAAGATGCTCAAAGGTAGGCTGTGACCCCGGGAGTTAATAGGCTCCACGGCACAAACGTGTGTGAAAGGAGTCCTTATGGGTCACGAACGTGTGAAAAAGGAGTCCTTATGGGTCACGAACGTGTGAAAAAGGAATCCTTATGGGTCACGAACGTGTGAAAAAGGAGTCCTTATGGACTGGAATCTCTTGCTGGTGACCCACCATAAGGTGTAGGCTTGCTGGATAGAGTTACAATGTTTCATTGTCCTTAATTTGATTATCTTTGTTGGGGATAGGAAGGCTGTGTTTAGGCTCGCGGAGGTGCCACCTAGCCCAACTACTAACCTTCCAGAGGATGCCACCCACAACAGCTGTGTAACTCACGGGCACCTATTGACCTATGTAAACAAAGGAATCGGGTGAAAAGAAGGTGCCAACGGTTTCTGTCCTGTCGGGGGATCGAACCCAGGTGCGACGGTTGTGAGCCGAGGACGCTAGTGTAACCCTACGCTATCGTGGTATACCATGGTTGGGGAATGAAGCCTGTTAGGCTATCCCTTTACAGAAGGGTTAGGCAGTCTGCGTGGTTACCCATTCAGTTCTGGCCAGATCCGACATTGCTTAACCTGACGCAACAAGAGGTATTATAAGATATTTGGAAACTTTTAGAACTTCTGCAGCGGGCGAAAGTGCACCAAGTGTAATTATAACCTTGACCTAAATGTCTTCCCAGGGAAAGGGTATGCGAGGGTGTAATTACACCTAAATTACCTAAGTGTAGTTACAGAACGAGAGCTATAGGCTGGTGGTGCGGCCCGTCCTCTCCAGCGTTCACTACGTCAGTAAACTGATGTACTAAACAGCCCTAACCTAACCTAACCTAAAATGGCATATCACGTCAATTTTGCGGACCGCAAAGATTTTGAGTGCGTCAGTTTTTAGCCTAAAGGAATTTATCCGTCAAAATTCACTGGCGCGGCATATAAACTATTGACGTATATACGTTCGTAAATTCGCGCGCGCGCGTGTGTGTGTGTGTGTGTGTGTGTGTGTGTGTGGGTGTGGGTGTGGGTGTGGGTGTGGGTGTGGGTGTGTGTGTGTGTGTGTGTGTGTGTGTGTGTGTGTGTGTGTGTGTGTGTGTGTGTGTGTGTGTGTGTTTACTATTTATGCATGCAGAATCGAGGTATTAGCTTTTGGACCCGCGCCTTGCTAACCATTTTATTTTTCCTCTATTATGGCTACTACATATATTTCNCACCAACATGGGTGTGTACAGGGATTGTACATCTTCCCTCGCGGCTTAACAGAATTCTATAACCAGGTAACAAAATTTGATAAGAGTTGACAGACTGCATATATATGTAATGCCGAAAGGCCTTCGACACAGTACCCCATAAGAGATTACTGCTTAAGTTGGAGAGGCGGCAGAATGACAGGCAAGGTGCACCAGAGGTAAGGGAGTACCATAAGCAACAGAAATGAGTTACTGCGAGATGTCAAGACGGACGAAGTCACCGGCAGAGTCCCCCAGTTAGTTCTCTGAAGTATCCGGCTTCTCATACATATATATGACCTTCCAGGGGGACTAGACTTATTACTCAATGTTTGCTGATGATGCAAACATTGTGAGGAGGATTAAGACAGAGGAAGATAGCAAGAGACTACACGTTGACCTGGTGGAATAAAGGATCCAACAAATGGCATTTGGGTTAAGGAATGAAACTAGGTGGTGGGAGCAGAACTGACACAGCACACCTAATGAGAATTAAATTATTTTCGAAACGGACAAAGAGAAGAATCTAGGGGGGGGGGGGTAATTCACACCGATGCCGTTTCCTGAAGCCTACATCAAAGATATCATTAGCGGCATATGCGAGACTGGCTAAAAACAGTCTTCAAATTTGTGTAAGGAATCATTCAGAACCTCGTAGGTCGCATATGTGAGATCAAACCTGGAAGGTGCGTCTCCTGCGCAGAACTACGAGGCAGGCTACTGAATTGCACCTCGCTTCGCTGAAAGACAGACGAGTTAGGAGAGACATGATTATCACATACAAAATTCTCAGGGGGGAATTGATAGTGGCAGAGAATTACAGATTAACACGGATGGTACTCGCACAACGAGACACAGGTGGAAAATGAGTATCCAAATGGTCCACACAGACATTAGAAAGAATTGTGTGTCAGGGTAGTTACAAATAAATGCAATAGGTAGTAATGTGGTGGAGGCAGACTCCATACACAGTTTCAAATGTAGATAGAACGCGCCTAATAGGCTCAGGAAGTGTATATACCAGTTGAGTGATAATCGAGAGGCGGGAACCAAAGAGCCAAAGCTCAACACCCGCAGGCACAATTAGGCGCATACGCAATTCAAGAATGACAACACCTTCCTGACGCAACAAGAGTGGAGGGCCCGGGAAAATATAACACAGTCTGACGTATATAAGAATAGCAGCCAGGAACAAAGGGCGGAGGTATGGCCGCCGCGCCCTACAAACCCGCCTCTATGAGCATTAGTACTAACTAACACCAGGACAAAAAAACGCGGGAAAAAAAATGTAATAGGCTCGTATCCAAACTGCAGAGAATTAACTTGTGGTTAGTTTCATTTATTAATTACCTGAATTTACCGAGGGGGGGGGGGGCACAACACTAGTAGCCTTGACGAGAACAGGAAGCCGGTGGCTTGTCGAAGGCGCTCCAAAAACTATTATGCAGCCTATGCCCATCCTGTGGGCGGCGATGGGCTCCATACCAAGCCTGAGTACAGTTGGCGACCCCACACCCATCCTGTGAGTTAGTGGTGAACCTCCCACACTCAACCTGTGAGTGGACGTGAGTCCATATTCATCTTGTGAGTGACAGTGGGAAGGTTACAGGAGGACATTATGAGCTCATTCACTCAACCTCAATATCCAATTAGCTAAGCAAGTTAGAACACTGACGAAATAGTTGCAGAGTTTGTACACATCAACAGCCAATTTCACAATATTACTTACCTTAAATTAATATAGTTACGAAGTGGTGGTGAAGGGCAGGGAATTTGGTAAAGTGTAGGGAAGGTGGTGAGTGGTAGGGAAGGTGGTGAGTGGTAGGGAAGCTAGTGAGTGACAGGGAGCTAGTGGAGTGACAGGGAAGGTTAATGGTAGGGAAGTGGACAGGTGTACTGCAGCAGACCAATCCGACGTCTACGATCCCACTGTCGTAAGACAGAGGTAAAGATCCCTCGAAGAAGCCCACCATTAGGAAGGTCCGACACAGGGGCGGACCAGGGGTCCCAGATACAACTTACAGAGCGCCCTGTATCACGCCGTACACAGATACAACATTATAAAAAGCTGTCCAACTTTTGCCTTATTCAAAATCAAAACCAAAAAGTATCGGGCAGCAGCTGTGTTAGGGTGGGTCGTGGAGGGCAGCAGCTGTGTTAGGGTGGGTCGTGGGAGGCAGCAGCTGTGTTAGGGAGGGTCGTGGGGGGCAGCAGCTGTGTTAGGGAGGGTCGTGGGGGCAGCAGCTGTGTTAGGGAGGGTCGTGGGAGGCAGCTGCTGTGTTAGGGAGGGTCGTGGGAGGCAGCAGCTGTGTTAGGGAGGGTCGTGGAGGGCAGCAGCTGTGTTAGGGAGGGTCGTGGAGGGCAGCAGCTGTGTTAGGGAGGGTCGTGGGAGGCAGCTGCTGTGTTAAGGTGGGTCGTGGGGGCAGCTGCTGTGTTAGGGTGGGTCGTGGGGGCAGCAGCTGTGTTAGGGAGGGTCGTGTGGGCAGCAGCTGTGTTAGGGAGGGTCGTGTGGGCAGCAGCTGTGTTAGGGTGGGTCGTGGAGGGCAGCAGCTGTGTTAGGGTGGGTCGTGTGGGCAGCAGCTGTTAGGGTGGGTCGTGGAGGGCAGCAGCTGTGTTAGGGAGGGTCGTGTGGGCAGCAGCTGTGTTAGGGTGGGTCGTGGAGGGCAGCAGCTGTGTTAGGGTGGGTCGTGTGGGCAGCAGCTGTGTTAGGGTGGGTCGTGGAGGGCAGCAGCTGTGTTAGGGAGGGTCGTGTGGGCAGCAGCTGTGTTAGGGTGGGTCGTGGAGGGCAGCAGCTGTGTTAGGGTGGGTCGTGTGGGCAGCAGCTGTGTTAGGGTGGGTCGTGTGGGCAGCAGCTGTGTTAGGGAGGGTCGTGTGGGCAGCAGCTGTGTTAGGGAGGGTCGTGTGGGCAGCAGCTGTGTTAGGGAGGGTCGTGTGGGCAGCAGCTGTGTTAGGGAGGGTCGTGTGGGCAGCAGCTGTGTTAGGGAGGGTCGTGTGGGCAGCAGCTGTGTTAGAGAGGGTCGTGTGGGCAGCAGCTGTGTTAGGGTGGGTCGTGTGGGCAGCAGCTGTGTTAGGGTGGGTCGTGTGGGCAGCAGCTGTGTTAGGGTGGGTCGTGTGGGCAGGGAGGGTCGTGGGGCAGGGGGGGGTGGGACCGGGCCAGAATGAGGGTGGTACAAGGGCTCAAAATAGGTGTGGGTGAGCCAGCACGTGGCAAGGGGCACGAGTGCCAACCACCGGCCCCCGCCACCACCAGTGCCGCTGCCACCACGCCACGAACAAGTGGCTCACTCACGTGTGTGTGAGAGCCTTCAAGGTATCGTACCCGAGAGCCTAAGAGGTATCGTACTCGAGGTCCGCTAAAGTGTCGTACTTGAGGGAGCCTTCGAGGTGTCGTGTGATCGTTCTTCCGTTGCCAAAGTGATATATGTGCCACAACGCTCAGCCAGGTGTGTGTTTACCCCGTAGTGTTGGAGGCAGGTATGGGGGAGGCCGGAGTGGTGTACAACAATGTTGGGGGGTCCGCGCCCCCCACCTCCCCACCACAGGGACAGACTCCATGGCCGCCGTCCCCGGCTGGTCCTCACGATTCACTAACTCTTCTGGCCGACATCGCCCTCGTGTGCGCCGACAAGCCATGGCTGGCCGCCCTGCGACCAGAAGATCTCCCCGCCCGTTACAACACGCCCACGCCCGCGACGACGCCCACGCCACACAGAGAGAGCAACACGCCCGTGCTGGAGCTGGACGCCCACACCACCATCATTACCGTGGCGCCACAACACGATCAGCCTCTGAACCTCAGCACTAGTCCGCCACGAACGCCCACACACTCGCCGCCCGCGCCCACGCCGCCCACCACTCCGCCCCCGCCTGTACGAGACGCTCACATCTGTCCAGAGTGTGGGCGGACTTACTCTACCTCTTCCAACCTCGCAAGACACAGGTAAGTCAATGTAAGTCTTATCACACTAAGAACACCGCTGGGTTGTTCGTCCTGTCACTTCTACCCAGCCGCAGCTGGGTTTGTCTCGAAGTGAGCAGTTCACCAGACAAGAAAATTAACATTAGGTAACATTCGCATTTATGGGCCACTCAGCATTATATGAAAGACTACAGGGATTTGTCAGAAGCTAGATGTATGATGCTAAGGTCTCCATCTCGTATGGTTTCTCATGGAGGGACGCGTTCAGTAGTTACTGGCGTACGGCGCAGCGATTATGAGGATGTCTTCGAGGACATCTTTCTTTGTGGTTGATTTAGATTCAGCAACTCTGAATATTAAGTTCCAAGTAGTACGGGCTATGGTGAGCCCGTAGTGGACTTACCTGGCACAGGAGCGGGGCAAGTAGCACGGGCTATGGTGAGCCCGTAGTGGACTTACCTGGCACAGGAGCGGGGCAAGTAGCACGGGCTATGGTGAGCCCGTAGTGGACTTACCTGGCACAGGAGCGGGGCAAGTAGCACGGGCTATGGTGAGCCCGTAGTGGACTTAACTGGGACAGGAGCGGGGCAAGTAGTACGGGCTATGGTGAGCCCGTAGTGGACTTACCTGGCACAGGAGCGGGGCAAGTAGCACGGGCTATGGTGAGCCCGTAGTGGACTTACCTGGCACAGGAGCGGGGCAAGTAGCACGGGCTATGGTGAGCCCGTAGTGGACTTACCTGGCACAGGAGCGGGGCAAGTAGTACGGGCTATGGTGAGCCCGTAGTGGACTTACCCGGCACAGGAGCGGGGCAAGTAGTACGGGCTATGGTGAGCCCGTAGTGGACTTACCTGGCACAGGAGCGGGGCAAGTAGCACGGGCTATGGTGAGCCCGTAGTGGACTTAACTGGGACAGGAGCGGGGCAAGTAGTACGGGCTATGGTGAGCCCGTAGTGGACTTACCTGGCACAGGAGCGGGGCAAGTAGCACGGGCTATGGTGAGCCCGTAGTGGACTTACCTGGCACAGGAGCGGGGCAAGTAGCACGGGCTATGGTGAGCCCGTAGTGGACTTACCTGGCACAGGAGCGGGGCAAGTAGCACGGGCTATGGTGAGCCCGTAGTGGACTTACCTGGCACAGGAGCGGCGCTGTAAGTGGCCGAGGACATAGGAGTGGATGAAGAGTTTTCAAGTTTCAGGTACCTCCTACTAGAAGACCTAAAGAGTTTAATGACCGGACATTTAATAACAATGTTGGAGTGACATGCCCCAGTTCCTGGTGACAGTGTACACATTAGGAGACTCGTCAGCTGTAGCCAGGTGCCACAGGTAACACAACCTGATCCTGGCAACCACTCTGCTCAATCTTTTGTGCCGCACAATTATACAAGTATCACATCTAAGTAACTAATGTTTCTTTATACTGCTGCTTTCCGGCATTTTAGTGTCTGATTTCTCTCTAGCAAACCTTATTGTTTGGAGCAATATAGTCTCGACACTAGAGATAGGAGGGAAGGGTACCTAGGTGTAGCTCAATGTTAGACTTTTTGCATGATAATTTAAATTCTATATCATCAAAAGGTCTAGTTTAAGGATGATCCACATCACATATATAAGGTAACCCAGAACACAACACACAAGGAAACCACAAGAATCGGATTTATCTATTGAGAAAATATTGAGGCCATGTATTGGGATCGAACCCACGTCCCTGGACCACTGAAATGCATACTAAATACTCCACCTGGACCAGTGAGGCATACTCCCAAGCTCTCTTGTAGTACATGTGCCACTAGACTCAAGCTTCCTGGCCCTTCGTGTGCCACTGCAACGAATGCTCCACACCCCACTAGTGCCGCACCTACCCAGTGGCACACCTGCCCAGTGGCACACTTGCCCAGTGGCACACTTGCACAGTGGCACACTTGCACAGTGGCACACTTGCCCAGTGGCACACTTGCCCAGTGGCACACTTGCCCAGTGGCACACCTGCCCAGTGGCACACCTGCCCAGTGGCACTCTTGCCCAGTGGCACACCTGCCCAGCGGCACACCTGCCCAGCGGCACACCTGCCCAGCGGCACACCTGCCCAGTGGCACACTTGCCCAGTGGCATACTTGCCCAGTGGCACACCTGCCCAGTGGCACACCTGCCCAGTGGCACACCTGCCCAGTGGCACACCTGCCCAGTGGCACACCTGCCCAGTGGCACTCTTGCCCAGTGGCACACTTGCCCAGTGGCACACTTGCCCAGTGGCACACTTGCCCAGTGGCACACTTGCCCAGTGGCACACTTGCCCAGTGGCACACTTGCCCAGTGGCACACCTGCCCAGTGGCACACCTGCCCAGTGGCACACTTGCCCAGTGGCACACTTGCCCAGTGGCACACTTGTCACGCACTCAAAAGAGCCAAAGTTTCGGTGTACCACCCCCAACAGAACTAGAACGTCAGTGTAACACACAAACCTTCACTCGAAGGCCCACGTGTACGTCCAGCAGGTGTTGTGGACCTACATGCAGTCGTCCATTCCACAGCATTCCTGTACCATCGGTGTCATGCGCCACACTAATATTTCAGGCTCCACGAGGTAACTTCAGACAGCTTCAGAATTGCATCAGTTGCACATGTAAATGTTATCAATTTAGTGCCCTCCCAGCTTTATTATTGGTCTCGTCGACCAGTGCTCGATGTTGAGAGTTCAGGGTTGAGTTCTAGTTCTGAGGCCCCGCCACAGATGTAGGCACGCGAGTTTATTGGTCTTTGCTTTTGACGGTCACCTAATCAGGGAGGGTGTCCCAAACCCCCAGAGAGCGCGTGGCAGCCCGGAAATGAATATTTCACTCACTTCACTCGAAAAAACTCAGACAGGACGAACTTACGTTGCAAGACGCTCTATAAATGTAACAAAAAAAAAAGGTGGGCGAGGGGTTATTGAATAGGAAGCCTGACCTCACAAGAAAAGGCTAGCTTTCAACAAAACTTGAAAAGGTTTTTCAAGTTACAATTGGCTGGGACTGCGTAGAGCCTAGTCGTATTTCCTCTCATCTGCTGGAGATCTAGAATCACAGATCAGCTGGAGTGGTAAGGCTGATTTTTACCACTCACTCGGGGGTGAAGGGGGGTACGTCCTCTCCAGTGTTCACCAGCGTCACTATACTGATGTACTAAATTGGACGAACCTAATCGAGAATCCGCGAATAAGTAAGAAATTATCAAAAGGCGCCAAGTCTAGGAAACTATGTAGCCTACGGACCCGCATATAGACAATGAAACATCACGTCAATTTTGCGAGCCGCTATAAATATTAATTCCTGTTTTGGCCCTTACGGGATTTCTAGGTCAAAATGCGATGTACTCTTCAGGGAGGACGACTTGCACAACTACCTGTAGCAGGCTGACGTATACATCATGGGAGTATTAAGGAAGAATTGTCGCGCCACTGAGAAGTGTTTACGTACTCGAGGCTCTGAAGAGTTATTCGCCAGGCATCCCAGTCGAAGTAGGCCCCAAAAGCCAGGTTTTCAGAGAGGTGAACAGCGAGTTCTCGTCGTCCTTCCGCCTGCAAGTTACATTTAAAGTGATTTGTGGTAGACGGAAAGAGTCGCTTCGCTATGGTCTTAGGCGTTTCGTGGTCGCTCCAGGAAGTGGAGCCACAGTGACATTCTGTGCCATGCAGTAGGTGGCCGCGTACATCGTCGTGCCGAGGGCCCCGCCGGCGTACATTCTCAAACAACATTGCACTGTAGGGCGGGAAGAGGCTTCTCTGTATTTGAGCTTGTCTGTGGTGCTGGTTTTAAGGTCTACCCGTGAGAGTGGCAGCAGACACAGACAGGCTTACTACAGTGAAGAACCATAACTGCATTTACAGTACAGATACAGAATTAGAGTTACATTCCAGTAACTATAATTATAGTTACACTATTACAGTGAATTATAATTACAGCACTAACACCTTCCAGGAGGTGAGGAGCGCGTCTTAAGTTACTGCCAAGCAGTTGGGGACAGATGGACCCCTGCTGGCTGTGGTTTTCGTAAGTTCTATTTTACGCAGGCGAGTACAGGAGCAGACGACTGCTGATACCTGTAAGCAGACAGTACTTTCCCTTCCTACTGCTCATGGTAAGCCTTACACCCACTAGTTTTTTCCATTGAAACACGACTCCGCCAAGCATTTGAAAACCAGGTCTCTAATTATTGTTGTTAGAGAAAATGTATTTAGATAGATTTAGTGTTTTGGTGGGTGTGTGACGCATAGTGGAGGGGGGGGGGAGGCCACCAGAACAACCTGCCTCACACCCGCTGCCAATGTGGCACTCTGTGTTCCTCACCTGAGAGTTAGTAAATTATTGTGGGGTGCCATCTTGAGGTAGGTCGGTAGTTAGCTCCCTATGGGGAGCCTTACACCCGATGCCTCTTTTTCACCTTAGCCGTAAATAGGGTACCCCCGGATTTAGGCAACTGTTGTGGGGGGTTGAATCCTGGGGTAATATCAGTAATTCCGCCAGGGGGGGGGGAAGGACCCCGAGAATACTAACCCAATGACTAAATAACTTTTGATTACAGGTCAAATTTGCGTGTGTGGTCATCCCGTGCCGTTGGTTGTGTTTCAGACAGACGCACCGGTCCCCGGACGACAAGCGGGTGGCGCGCAAGTGTCCGTACTGCGACAAGGTGTACGTGAGCACGCCCGCCTTCAGCCAGCACATGCGCACCCACAACCAGGGCTGCAAGTGCACCACCTGCGGCAAGTGTTTCTCCCGCCCCTGGCTCCTCCAGGGCCACATCCGCACCCACACAGGTAACCCCACGACCCGCGTCTTCACCAGTTACACTCTCACCCCTCCACAGCCTTCCTGCTCCTCTCCCGGCTCTGTCACACGCTCCTCCCCCGGCTCTGTCACACGCTCCTTCCCCGGCTCTGTCACACGCTCCTCCCCCGGCTCTGTCACACGCTCCTCCCCCGGCTCTGTCACACGCTCCTCCCCACTAGCACGCTCCTCCCCGGCTCTGTCACGCTCCTCCCCCTCAACAGCACGCTCCTCCCCCTCAACTTTCCTTTGGAACTTTACTATTTAACATTTTACTATATTTGGCCATCGAAAAGGAAAATATGTCAAATTGCAGGAATTTAAACATTACTTTTTGTTAATCTTTCACGGATAAATATGCAACTTTTTTTTACTATAAATATATCTAATCATAGTTTTATAAACTCAGATAACTCCACATTTCAAGGTATTTATTCTTTAGTATGTGCCTGATATGTGCAAGGTCGTGTTTTAGTGTGTGTGTAGAGGAAGATGTAATTCAAGGCAGTCATTGCTCATGGTTTGTAGTCAATATTCGTGTCTCATGCAATCTACCGCGCAGCAGATTACTTGAATCTCAGGTTTATCTTCCAGGAGAGAAGCCCTTCAGATGTGCCACGTGCGGCAAGGCCTTCGCTGACAAGTCCAACTTGCGAGCGCACGTCCAGACCCACTCCAGCATCAAACCCTACGCCTGCACCCGCTGTGGCAAGTCCTTTGCCCTCAAGTCCTACCTCTACAAGCACGAAGAATCCTCTTCTTGTATGAAGCTACATCGAGCGCTGAGTCGGAGCGGCGTGGCGTCCCACAGTCCAGTAGCAGCAGCAGCAGCGGCAGCGGCAGCGGCGGCGGCCACGATGGTTGGCCCTCCTGACCTACCTGCTGGCGTCAACACCGCCCTCCACCTACCACCAGTCGGCCTTGGGAGCCGCCTGGGAGTACGACCCATGCATACAGTAACTATCCTTCGCTCGGCCCCAAATATGCATACCGCACGCGTCCATTGACGTCGTCGCGACGCTGTTGAAAGCGCGCGCGTGCCTTCCACACCACACTCCTACACGCACTCGGGCAAAATTGTAATTAATTTTGTCAATAAAGATGTTAATAATAAAATAAACCTCCCAAAACAAGAGGAACAAGGCATATGCGCTGTGCTCGACTGACGAAAAAAAATGGTTTGTCACTGGTTAAGAAACTAGTCAATTGTTATAATACAGTTAAGTAGTGGAGGGCGCCATTAGATGTAGGTCTGATGTAAGAGAGAGATACGGAGACATCATTAACCTGATGCTATGGAGAGACAAGGAGTTGTATGGCTCCTACACACACATGCTTATCACAACCTGTGTGGTGACACACCTGTGGAGGTGCCTTACTTCCGGTGACACGCGGCGATGACTGGTGACAGGTAGTAAGGGCATGTGACAAAGTGACAGGGAGGGCAGGTGACAGTGATGTAGAGAGAAGGTGACATGCTGGACAGGCAAGCAATTTGAGGCGTCTGGGTGATGGGCGACGGGTTAGGGGACAGGTGACGGTAGGGAAAGGAAGGGGTGGGGGTTTAAGGAGTGTCTAGGGTGACACTGGGTGGAGGAGTGGGTTCCTCCCTACATGTGTGGTTGAGGGGACCAGCACACACAGCCTGTGTTCTCTCTCTACTAAAATAGAACACTTTAGGCAATAATCCACAGCAAACTCCCACATATATGGATGCAACGTAGAATGTAGATAATCGCTCGTGTTTAACTAATAAGAAACTATTAATCGGTAAAAAACAAAAAAAAATTAAGCATGAAGAATTCATTGATATGAATAATTAAGACATAAGATGGGTCCAATAGAATTTAGTAGCTAGGGGCGGCCTCCCAGCGCAAGGCCCCTTAGGTAAGGGTGCCAGGTGCCAGAAGGCTTGGCACCAGAGGCGGCCACCACCGGGGGGGGGGGAATAAGAGGCGGGATAGAGCCATAGAGGGGGGGGGGAATAGGCGGGATAGAGCCATAGAGGTGGGGGGAGTAGCGGGATAGTGCCATAGAGCAAATATCGGATGGGATATCTAGTCAATAGCGTGTCGATGCCACAGCTCAACCCGGAGTTAAGGGACATTTAGTAGTACTAGATTAACCTCTTATCGGGTTGACTGTAATTCCTTAAGTGCCTGTAGTAAATCACCTCTGGGACCACGGAGTAACTTGCTTTTTGTAACCTTTGTATTACTTTGTAGAAACTCACAAAAACTGTATAAAAATTTGATTAGGTCATTAATGTAAGATGTAAAATTGTGAAGGTGTTGGGTAGCTCTGGCAACATGGGGTTCTGTGGCCCCCAGCACCGCCAGCTAGGCACATGGGTGGCCCCCAGCACCGCCAGCTAGGCACATGGGTGGCCCCCAGCACCGCCAGCTAGGCACATGGGTGGCCCCCAGCACCGCCAGCTAGGCACATGGGTGGCCCCCAGCACCGCCAGCTAGGCACATGGGTGCCCCCAGCACCGGCAGCTAGGCACATGGGTGGCCCCCAGCACCGCCAGCTAGGCACATGGGTGGCCCCCAGCACTGCTAGCTAGGCACATGGGTGGCCCCCAGCACTGCTAGCTAGGCACATGGGTGGCCCCCAGCACCGGCAGCTAGGCACATGGGTGGCCCCCAGCACCGCTAGCTAGGCACATGGGTGGCCCCCAGCACTGCTAGCTAGGCACATGGGTGGCCCCAGCACTGCTAGCTAGGCACATGGGTGGCCCCCAGCACCGGCAGCTAGGCACATGGGTGGCCCCCAGCACCGCTAGCTAGGCACATGGGTGGCCCCCAGCACTGCTAGCTAGGCACATGGGTGGCCCCCAGCACTGCTAGCTAGGCACATGGGTGGCCCCCAGCACCGCTAGCTAGGCACATGGGTGGCCCCCAGCACTGCTAGCTAGGCACATGGGTGGCCCCCAGCACCGCCAGCTAGGCACATGGGTGGCCCCCAGCACCGGCAGCTAGGCACATGGGTGGCCCCCAGCACCGCCAGCTAGGCACATGGGTGGCCCCCAGCACCGGCAGCTAGGCACATGGGTGGCCCCCAGCACCGGCAGCTAGGCACATGGGTGGCCCCCAGCACCGGCAGCTAGGCACATGGGTGGCCCCCAGCACCGGCAGCTAGGCACATGGGTGGCCCCCAGCACCGGCAGCTAGGCACATGGGTGGCCCCCAGCACCGCCAGCTAGGCACATGGGTGGCCCCCAGCACCGCCAGCTAGGCACATGGGTGGCCCCCAGCACCGCCAGCTAGGCACATGGGTGGCCCCCAGCACCGCCAGCTAGGCACATGGGTGGCCCCAGCATCGCCAGCTAGGCACATGGGTGGCCCCCCAGCACCGCCAGCTAGGCACATGGGTGGCCCCCAGCACCGCCAGCTAGGCACATGGTTGGCCCCCAGCACCGCTAGCTAGGCACATGGGGTGGCCCCCAGCACCGCTAGCTAGGCACATGGGTGGCCCCCAGCACCGCTAGCTAGGCACATGGGTGGCCCCCAGCACCGCTAGCTAGGCACATGGGTGGCCCCCAGCACCGTCAGCTAGGCACATGGGTGGCCCTCAGCACCACCAGCTAGGCACATGGGTGGCCCTCAGCACCACCAGCTAGGCACATGGGTGGCCCTCAGCACCACCAGCTAGGCACATGGGTGGCCCCCAGCACCGTCAGCTAGGCACATGGGTGGCCCAAGCACCGCCAGCTAGGCACATGGGTGGCCCACAGCACCGCCAGCTAGGCACATGGGTGGCCCGCAGCACCGCCAGCTAGGCACATGGGTGGCCCCCAGCACCGCCAGCTAGGCACATGGGTGGCCCCAGCACCGCCAGCTAGGCACATGGGTGGCCCCAAGCACCGCCAGCTAGGCACATGGGTGGCCCCCAGCACCGCCAGCTAGGCACATGGGTGGCCCTCAGCACCGCCAGACATAAGGGTAACCATCAGGATGACAAAAATAAATTAGCGAGACCCCGGGAGCCGGCCGGCCGGCCAGCCAGCCAGCCACGAGGACTGTGCCAGACCAAACACTCCTCATCCAGAACTCACATCCTCATCACATCTCTTAGTGATGTTGGACCTAAGGCCACTCACCCTGCGGAGGGTCAAAGCCACCACAACAGCTTATTAATGACCAACCAGCAAGTATACTTTAGTCTGAAGCATTGATGGTAGACACACCGTGCTAATTGGTCACCCTGTGTCTGGTGCCAGAGGGACGGGGTTCATGCCACACCTGCGACCCCATAATAGTGCCATAAGGACGGGGTTCACGCCACACCTGCGACCCCATAATAGTGTCATGAAGACGGGGTTCACGCCACACCAGCACCATTATGTACATAATCTAGCAAAATCATGTTTTTTAATCACGAGTTGAAACTAAAGTTTCTTCTCGACTTTGGTATGAAGCTTTAAATATCTATTTATTTATCATATTTATACATTTTCTACATTAAGTTATTTTGTATTTGTGTGTGCGAGTGTAGTACAGGCCTATCAATATTTACGTGTGAGAGATTGTAGTACAAGCCTATCAATATTTATGTGTATGTGGGATATATTGTAGTGCAAGCCTATCAATATTTGTGTAAGTATGTAGTACAAGCCTTTCGATATATATGTGTATGTATGTGTGTGAGAGTGTGTAGTAAAAGCCTATCAATATTTGTGTGTGTGTGTGTGTGTGTGTGTGTGTGTGTGTGTGTGTGTGTGTGTGTGTGTGTGTGTGTGTGTGTGTGTGTGTGTGTGTGTGTGTGTTGTACAAGCCTATCAATATTTGTGTGTGATTGTAATACAAACCTATAAATATTTAGTGTTTAAGTGTAGTACAAGCCTATAAATATTTATGTATGTGAGAGTGAGTACAAGCCTATAAATATTTATCTGAGTGTAGTACAAGCCTATAAATATTTATGTATGTGAGTGTAGTACAAGCCTATAAATATTTATGTATGTGAGTGTAGTACAAGCCTATAAATATTTATGTATGTGAGTGTAGTACAAGCCTTCCAATATTTATGTGAATGTGTAGTACCAAGTTACCATTAAATATGACGCCCACTGGAGTTTTTCTGTAGATGCCTTTAATAAAATAATTACGTGCTTATTACAGAGAAAGAACAGAATCATAGGAATTCCCCTTCCCCTTCTTCCAGCCAGAGGTGGTACTCCCTTCCATATTGATAAAAAAATCATAGGAATTGTATTTCTGAAAAATAAATACAATACGCTTATAATTATACATACAGATGTCACTTTTAGGACAGTACAAGCATAAATTGGTTATGCCACGTCTTACAGGCAGGTAATACCAGCAAGCGAATAGATACCATGGTACAATTATATAATATTAGATGGGGTACCAGGGTCCCTCTTAAACACCTATCAATATTTGTTGATCCAGATCAATATGGATCAATAATATTGATCCAGCCCTCCCTCTCCCCCTTCTAGCGATCAATTCCCCCTCTCATCACCACACGGGGTCGTCCCTGACAACCCCAATGTTAGCTGGCTAAGATACAAGTTACCTTCCACTAAACTTCAAGACGAAGACTTCCAGATCATCCTGCATACTGCCCCAGCAGCCATCATACGAACACTGGAGACGGACAAGCTGTGATGGACCTATTGGCCCATGGAACACTTTCCGTCACCTTACTCACAGTTACACTGTCCATTGCTCCAGCAAAATTGTATTCACTTTTACACTGCCTTTGAAAATGTTGACAACGTTAAAGAAACGTACATCTCAGCTTCCTTCCCAAGTGAAGAACTTAAGAAATAGAGAATATTCGAGAACCACTCCTCAATAAAATATATATATATATATATATATATATATATATATATATATTTAGAATTTTAGAATTAAAGAATTTTCTTTGAAAATGTAATAAGGAATTACGAAACGCGTTTATGCGTCAGACTAGGAATAAAAAGAATGAATGTTAGAGTATTTGGCAACACGATCTGGTCCACCATACAATCCACGAAGAGAACCACTGCGACACATACAGCCCCACTACTGTGCCAGGTAAGTCCACTACGGGCACACCACACCCCGTGCTACTTGGAACTGTGTTCCAGGGTAGCTGAATCTAAAACAAACAACCACTGCGACTTAGCCCGTCAGCTACCAATGTCTCTGCTGAAGTGAATATCACGTTCTCACTATATCAGGGAATGACCTAGAGCCTGGTAAGGCCTCATCTAATGAACAAGGTTATCGTTGTGCGCTTATGGACGTTGTGGGAGACTAGGCTATAGGTAGGTTGCGTCAGGCAGTTGTAGGGTAACTAGGCTATAGGCATATTCACTCCACGTTAGACCAGACTCAAGAGCTATTCTGAGGTACAGACTGTTGCCATGGTCAGCGAAATACTGATGTCAAGACATATTAATTGATAAAATTCTGAAGTACACGAAAGGAGTTTACCATTCAAGGTTATTATTGTTTATGAAGAGTGGATAAGATTGCGTGCGACAAATACTCTAGATATGATAATTCACATCAAAGTAAGGAGAACTATTTGCAGGTTTCTGAGCAACTTGGAATCACTATACTGTAGTTATATTTAGATAAAGTAATACGTTATCTTTCAGTAACTNGAACCCACAGCCCTCAAAGAAGAGAACACAGCATTCAGAGAAAAACTTGCTGTCTAACTCTGAATACATAGAGTGTTCACTTCTACCACCCCCTTATATCTATATACACACACACGACGGGACCCACGAGCATAGCTCTCATCCTGTAACTACACTTAGGTAATTACACACCAGTGGGTGGTGAGTGGCTGAGTGGACAGCTCTCTAGACTCATGGACCTAGGGACCGGGGTTCGATCCCCCCGGCACCGGAAAAACAAATTGGCAGAGTTTCCTTCACCCTGATGCGCCTGTTACCTAGCAGTAAATAGGTACCTGGGAGTTAAGACAGCTGCTACGAGCTACTTCCTGGTGTATGTGTGTGTGAGAAAAGAAAAAGTTATAGTTAGTAACAGTTGATTGGTTGACAGTTGAGAGGCGGGCTGAAAGAGCAGAGCTCAACCCCCGCAAGCACAACTAGCTGAATACAACTAGGTGAATACACACAGGCATGAGTTACGAGGAAAGGCTGCGGGAAATGCACCTGACGACACTGGAAGACAGAAGAGTAAGGGGAGACATGATCACTACCTACAAAATTCGCAGGGGAATTGACAGGGTAGATAAGGATAAACTGTTTAACACTGGCGGTACGCAAACAAGGGGACACAGGTGGAAATTGAGTACCCATTCTTTCTAACAGGGATGTTAGAAAGAACTTTTTCAGTGTCAGTAGTTAACAGGTGGAATGCAGTAGGCAGTGATGTGGTGGAGGCTGACTCCATACACAGTTTCAAATGTAGATTTGATAGAGCCCAGTAGGCTCAGGAATCTGTACACCAGTTGATTGACGGTTGAGAGGTGGCACCAAAGAGCCAGACCTCAACCCCTGCAAGCACAAATAGGTGAGTACACACAAATATATACAGTATATATAGTGCTCATTTATGTTCCAGGTTGTATATCCATACTGGGTTCAGGGCTCTTCATTAACAGCATCACATGCCAACTTCCCACAAAACAATCACAGCACACTGACCTATTTAACCTCAGAATAAGCTGTGTACCTTGAGAATAAATTGTGTATGCCAGGAGTAAACTAGAAGTTCTTCTGGTAGTAATTATGTGCGTGTGTCTGTGTGTGGGTGAGCAATTATGTTCATGTATGGGTGGTGGTGCTGATGCCCTCAGCCAGCCCCCTCTAGCCCTCGGCCAGCCCCCTCTGGCCCGAGGACAGCCCCCTCTGGCCCGAGGACAGCCCCCTCTGGCCCGAGGACAGCCCCCTCTGGCCCGAACACAGCCCCTCAAGAAAAACAATAAACCATGATAACTTATAGAGTATGTTCCCTCATTACTTGGTCGTCTATAAAATATGGTGGCTGGTCCATGGTTGGAGGCCAGACACTTGGGGCTAGTCTCATTGAACTGTGCAGGGTGATTATTAGTTTAGGGCTACCTATCTTGTGGCTACCTTGTGGGAGTTCTGGGAATTAAAGGCCCCCGTGGCCCAGTCTCTGACCGGCCTCCTAGTTGGTCATCTGGTCAATGAGGTTGTTGTACGCGGCTACTCGCAGCCAGGTGTATAAATTACAGCCTGGTTGATCAGGTATTCTTTGGAGGTGTTAGGTTAGGGGTATTGTCATAGGTGGGTTGGGGTCAGTCCTATAGCCCTACAAGTCCCCATGGCACAGTGGTAAGACACTCGCCTGTCGCTTTGCGACGCTTTAGTCTGGGTTCATATCCTGGCCAGGGAGGATTGACTAGGTGCCAATCCCTAACTGTAGCGTCTGTTCACCCAGCAATAAATGGGTACCTGGTTGTTAAATGATGTGTCGGGTCGTATCCGGGAAAAATTTTGACCTGCCCAAAATGCTATGCATGTTAGTGGCTTTACGAGAATGTCAGAACTCTTGTACAGTATATATAAATAAAAAAAATAAGAATGGTAGGTTGGTAGGTAACCCCCTTTTAAAAGGGGTCTACCCCTATGAAGCAAACCTCCAAGCTGGTGTTAATCAGGTATTTCGGTGGGCCGTAGAAAATAACACGTTAAATATAAGTTCCAGCTACTGCACTATGGAAAAAATGAAAATGAAATGGAAATATAAAAATATAAAACTGGAAATATGAATATAAAAACAAATACAAAATATAAAAACGTAAATATAAATATAATACGGAAATATAAGAATATAAAACCGAAATATAAAATATAAAACAAAATGAAAATGTAAAAGCATTAAATGCAGTCAAACACACTATTGAAAGAAAAAGCAATACAAAACATTTGGGAGTAATCACGTTAGAAAAAGTTATAGACAATATAACTAGGCAATAACTTAGCTGTCACAACTGCAAGAAAAATAGCAGGTTGGATAGCAAGAACCTTTAAAAAAAAAAAAGCTTACCAATGATACTTTTTAAGACACTAGAGTGGAATATTGTTGCACACTAACAGCCCAATTCAAAGCTGGATAAATTGCTGACCTGGAGAATGTGGAAAGGTATACCATATTACTGCCTGAATCTACTCAACAAAACATCTAAGTTATTGAGACCTCTTGAAAATTGTAAATCTGTATTCTCTCGGGGAATACGGGGGGGGGGGGGGATTTCGGGTGAGAGAGATACAAAATAATTTACACTTGGAAAATATTAGAGAAAGTGGCTCCAAATCTGCAACTGGAAATAACATCACGTGAAACCAGGAGGCATGGCAGGATGTGCAAAATAACTCCACTGAAAAGCAGAGGTACAATAGATATGCTGAGAGAACTCTTGTCAACATCAAAGGCCCAAGACTTTTCAACACTCACTTTCACTACACATTAGGGGCATAACTGGTCGCCTTTCAACGTGTTCGAGAGAGAAATAAGCACCTCCAAAGGATACCTGATCAAGCAGGCTGTAATTCATATGTCAGGTTGCGAGCAGCAGTGTCCGACAGCCTGATAGACCAGACCACCAACCAGGAGGCGTGGTTAGAGGAATGTTGACCCTCAGAATCATCACACGTTAATCACAAGGTAGGTAGGTAGGTAGTCTAACCTTAAACCTAACCTAGGCCTAAATAGGCAATCCTATGCCTAACATTACGCCTAATTTAGCACATATATTTACAAAATGTGGACTGTTTTGGGTATATCAGACCATATTATGTACATCCCATCCATAGTAACTATAGATACCGTTATATTTGGAGGAGAGGATGCAATATTGACACTTAGACAAGTTGTACGGGACACTACAGAAGGCCTATTGCCCCCCATAGGAGGCATGCAGAGAGTAACCAGATGAGGAGTGTGCTATCAGAATTACATTCTCTCATCACGTGCATATTTTATTGCATATTTTACAAAACCAATCATTCCATTAAAAATGCGACCTATTAGTTAAAATTAAAGCACTGTAATATAGATGTTTTCTGTGCATTGGTCGTGATAGATTAGGGGAGTTTCTTGGGTTTGTACATTTCTAGTGAGGCGAAACACTTTTATTTCCTTTAGAGCTGGAGAGAATGGACAGTGGTTACAGATTCTTAGTGGGTATCAGGGAGAGGAATTGGCTGATCCTGAGTGGGCATCAGGGAGAGGAATCAGCTGATCCTGAGTGGGCATCAGGGAGAGGAATCAGCTGATCCTGAGTGGGCATCAGGGAGAGGAATCAGCTGATCCTGAGTGGGCATCAGGGAGAGGAATCAGCTGATCCTGAGTGGGCATCAGGGAGAGGAATCGGCTGATCCTGCATCAGGGAGTGGAATCGGCTGATCCTGAGTGGGCATCAGGGAGAGGAATCAGCTGATCCTGAGTGGATATTAGGGAGAGGAATCAGCTGATCCTGAGTGGATATTAGGGAGAGGAATTGACTGATATTGAGTATCAAGGAGAGGAGCTGGGTAACCCTGAGTATCAGAGAGAGGAACTCTGTGATACAGAGTGGGTATCAAGTGGAATATTGATAAACATGAACTGCCCAAATGAATTCGTTGAAACTTTCAAACTATCGGAACCATTTGAAATTCCCCAACCCGTACTTCCTGGAGGATGTTTACCATGAACTGTCTCACGTGGTTGTTCTGTCGTAGTGTACCCATAATTCACTTACTAGGTCTGGCAGTTAAAAGATACTTCATAGGAGTTTATGAAAACACTTTGTGATTTGGCTGCAAATGACTGTTGTAACTAATTATTTTATTATCTAATCTTACCAAACAAATATGTTGAGTAAATAGTTTCAAAAGAAAATGATAGCCACTGTCAGACAATTAGAGAGTAGCCTATGTTTTGTCAAAGTGGGCTACCCTAGTGGCATGCAAAGGAATATTCCTGGGGAAAAAAAATTGTCAAACTGTCTTTTTCACCAACAGGAAGAAGTTCGATGACAACCAGTGGTGGGAATTGTTTGACATCAACACATCACGGTTCTACTACTACAACGCCACATCACAGAAGACCGTGTGGCACCGACCCCAGAACTGTGACATTATTCCACTAGCCAAGCTCCAGGTTAGTTCTACAACAATTTACAAATACTGTAGGTCTATAGTGCTAAATAAGTTTTCCAACTGTCAGGAAAGTAATGAGGTGACTTACATGATCAAGTAATGAAAATCTAAGAATTTAAACCCAAGACACTGGCAAACTGAAAAAAATAGCATTAAATATAATAATACATCTTTCTGGTGGATCCTTGGTGTCTGGTGCTTGCTAAACCCATCCTCTAGAGTTGTCACAACAGATAGAAGATGACGTACTAAATTGCTCGAACCTAACCTAACTGATAAACAACCATGTATCCTGTGTGTGGTATGTGAGTTACCATGATTTATAGTGCTGTACATCATATTTTGCCCATTAGGGATTTTGACACCAAAATGCAATGTAATATGCTAGAGGTCAGGTTTGCTTGTTACCCGACAAGTGCCATCAATTTCAATCCACAGCATACCCTTGTATGTCATTGTAAGCCTACAGGAAACCAGGGCATCCTCTAAAGTGGTGCAAGGTGCAGGAGATCATTTAACACCCAAACCATGAAAAGAGGTGACGAGAAAGGTGGGCGAATTAAAACATAAAAACAGCAAGGTTAACAAAACATAGCAAACGAGACATTGAAGCAACCACCAGGGGAAGGGGCACCTTCCTCCTCAATCCCCCAAGCCTTCAATCTCAGTCATTTAGTGAGGAAGATGGAAAACCGAAGCTCCTGAATGGGGAAGGGAGGATCTCAAGGAGCCTTCAAGGACCCACTAGAAAGAAGCATTTCATTACATTCAATGTTGGTTTTCTGGAAGGATTCCTAAAGTGGATCCTTAGTGCTTTGTGTGGGGTTTTCTATTTTGCTTTCCCTGACTGCAATGTGTACATCACCAATGTACATGTGACAGACGCTTCACGAAGCTGTCGGAATCAGCAGAGAAAATATGAGAGCATCCGTACAGGGCCTGGGAGCAAGGTCAAGTTAGAGTCCTTGAGGGTCTCTTCTCAGACTAGCCTCACCTGATCCTGATCCACGTTAGTCGTTGGAATCTCCTCAATGCTTAAAACATTTTAAGGGACTCCTAGGGTCCTCATCACATTTATAGATTAGTGAATAATAAACAACTCGATGTTGAAGACACCTGGAGCTGAAGGCTTGAGTAATAGTTGGCAGTATTCAAAATTGGTTCAACGGAAACACTGCATAAAGCTTAACAGTAGTTTACTTACAAACTTAACCACTAATACAAAGGGCGCTTGATTTACTTTAGATTGGCGTCAGAAAGGCTATGGTTGCATTAGCGAGACGCTTGACGTCTAACTAATCAATTCAAATCCACTTGTGGAGAAACACCTAACTTAACACAATTGACAGCCAATCATTAACACAGCAAACCTAACTGCCGGTGTGCAAAAGGGTCACAGGAGGTCCAACTGGATACTCCGGTAATGATGATCATGAACAATAATTATGTCACACAATAACTAAATGTATGGTGTATGTGAAACTCACATTTACACACGAGTGTAATGTCGTGGTACCACACAGATACACACATATACACCGTCGGGTGTCTAGGTCTCCACCTATACCTGTGTCAGGTGTGAGAAGGTGAGAACTGTGGTTGATCCCTCAGATCAACACAGACAGACACAATAATAAAGAAACAAGATCTTGTACTTACAGGTAGGTTACCTCTCCCATTCACTCACTCACTCGTGCACACATATGCAAGAACTCGTAGGTGGCCTGACAGCTGGTTTCGCTCGTTATGACGTGAGACCATTGATGACAGGCTTTCCCAACAAACCGTACTTGACACGGAGGATACTCGCTGAGGAAGGCGTGCTATATGCTTAACAGACAGACAGACACACACACCCACTTGATGGCACTGGCGGTGAGTAAGGGTGTGATGGGTGGTGACGTCACGTAGTACAGTGAGACAGGGCGGCTGGCTACACGCTCAGGTCTGAGTGGCGGCTGGCTGCGGCTGATTAAATGATACGTACATGCAGGTACACTGTGGCAAAAGTCACACACAGATTACTTAAGCGGTGGAACTGCCTTAGTTCACTCTAGGTCACTTACAGACGATCTTAATTTGGCACCAGGGGTTACCTGCTACCAGTCTGTTTCGCTGTGGTGATTTGTCACAAGAAGGCTTCTATACAATATACAGTGGTACCTCGGTTTAAGAGTTTAATCCGTTCCTGGAGACAGCTCGTATTCCGAAGCTAATTTCCCCATAAGAAATAATGGGAAATGAATTAATCCATTCTTGACTACCCCAAAAACCCCACTACAAACTAAATTTTATATCTAATTCATCTAAATAAACCTACAAAACTATGTTCAAGTTATTACTTACCCTTGTTGTTGAATGTTGTAGGCATATGGAAGATGGTGAGGAGGGGGGAGGAGAGGTGTTACTGTTTGGAAAAGGAGCCCCCTTCCATTATAACATCAGGCAGTGAAAACCTTTATGATGTGCACTCCCTGGCACGTTTTGCCTGCATACCACTTGGTCCTGGTTGTGGCTCACTGCTCGATTTTCTCACAACAAATCTGTCCATGGAAGCTTGTTTTTTCCCTTCTTCGCAAGCTGTCTCTTTAGTAAGGCATCACATTGTCATTGAAAAGATTAAGGCAATGGCCTACTACAGCTTTCTCTGGGTGAGTCTTTTCAATAAAAGTTTACATCTCTTCCCACATCTGACACACCTTAATTTGTGCAGAAGGGACATTCGCTACTGCCTCATCCTCCTCCACTGGAGAAACATCCTCAGCTGGATCTTCTTGCTGTTCCTTTTGAAGGGCTTTGAGTTCTTCGTTGTGTTCTTCCACCAACTCCTCCACATAATCACCATCCAATTCCAAGCCCATTTGCAGGTCCAGAGTAACAATTTTCTCAACAATAGGCGCATCATTTACAGGCTCAAACCCCTCAAAGTCTAGTTCTCTCACACATTCAGGTCACAATTTTCTCCAGTCAGAGATCAGGGTTCTTTGAGTTACTTCTTGCCAAGCTTTGTCAATGAGTGTTAAAGAACTACAAATGTTAAAATGGTTTTCCAGAATTCTTTGAGAGCGAGGTTTGTGGCTTCAGTCACTTCAAAACATTTCCGGAAAAGTGCCCTTTCATAAAGTTTCTTAAAATTCGCTATGATTTTCTGGTCCATAGGCTGAATTAGCGGAGTGGTGTTAGGAGGAAGGAAATTTATTGTGAGAAATTTACTGTATCTGTGCATCAATTCATCTTCCAATCTTGGAGGATGAGCAGGAGCATTGTCGAGGAGAAGCAGGGCCTTGAGTGGCAAATGTTTTTCCTGCAGATATTTTTCTATGGCAGGGCACAGCACTTCATTCCAGGGTCATTCCATCCATCCAGGGTTAACAGAGATAGGGCTTGTGCACGAGATTGGTGTACTGTGCACTGCAATGAGCCATTCAAGTCAGATGTGGGAGAATCTGGAGATATCATCCTCTCACATTTTGTCACTATGGAGCAAAAGTGAAAGGGGAACTCACCAGGGGTGAAGGATAAACAGGCCAATGATACGTTGACATCAAATGCTAACACCAACAGGCCTGCCATGTTCAATTGATATGAGGTGAAAATATTTTATAAGAGAAGCCTATCCATAAACAACCAAGACAAAATGAAAGGACCACAGGTACAGAACCTAGGACAAGTGATGGAGAAAAAAAGATGGAAGGAGCACCAAGAAACCTCATACCATCACCATGATGGTATGAGGTTTCATCATCACCTCAAATGAAACACTAATAGATTATCCAACTGTGCACCATATAAAAAGTAGTACATGAGAATAAAAAAAACTCCAAATTTGTACACCAGCAGAGCCTCAAACTGTTGGTAAACATCTCTAGACCTATCTGCTGAAAGAGGCATTAGCCATGGAAAAACAGTGCTGGTTCCAAGAACAAGTCCACAGGGCTAGGAAAACCATGGCTGGGTTGGCCAAAAGGTAGCCAACAGGAGAACCTTGCCAGAGAACACCTTCAGTCTGGACAGAACCTGGAACAACAGCCAAACCAGTGAGAAGGGATAGAGGAACCCCCACTGACTCCAGTCCATCCAGAAGGCATCCACTGCAAGAACCTTGTGATCAGGAAATGGGGCAATATAAACTGAAAGCCACTTGTTCCACACTGACGTGAATAAGTCCACCTTGAAGTATGTATTGCAAAGTCAGCAGATAGATGCGTCGTCGACTGTCCACTCTGTTGGGATGGGGCAAAAATGAGAGAAAGTCTGTTAAGACGTTAGACATTCCCAAACAAGAGCTACACGGGAAGCCAAATCCCAAGAATCCAGAATATGAGCTCTCCTTAGCATCCAGGCCCCACAAAGGAAGAGATTGAGGTTCTGTGAATCAGACAATGAACCAATGGGGAGCAATCCGAATGGAGCCTGATCATGGAACCCATGGGAGGCAAAGCAATCATGGAGTGTGCCACACTGCTGCAAACAACACACATTGTTAACCCCCAGCCCAAGGCTGAGGCATCTGAGAAGAGATCAAATGCAGGAAGGCACCACGAGACAGAACCCCAAAAAGCCTGATATGGACACAAGCAAACTAGAAGCTCCCAAAGAACCCACAGATCCCATACCAAATGGACTTCCCAGTGGCAAAAACAGCTGAACCAAAGGAAACCGTACAATGCTCAGAGCCAAACCCCACCAAGATGAAATACTATGCAGGCAAAGGACAGATTCCCAAACATTCACTTGAGCTAATGACAGGAAACCTGAGGACTCCGCATAACAGCCGCAAATACACATTAAAGTATAATAAAGATGAATGGAAAAGGATTTAGGCCCAATCAGATTCAAACCACTACAAAATCAAATGGGACCTTCACCAAATCACCAAAACCCGAACCTGGCAAGACAGGAGGGACCAAAACGCCAGTTTGCCGACTCACAGACTGGATAGAATCCTAAACCTGCCAGCCATTGAGGCAGGCCAGAAGTGGAAGAACACCCTCGAAAAGGAAAACCACGCCCTATGTCAAATGCCCAAGGACCCAGAAGCAGCCAAAGAAAAAACCCAAACTGGCAAACAACGGGAAGGTGGTGGGGGGGCAAATGTTGCAATGAAAACAACCAAAAACCTAGAAAGAAAACTGAAATAACCAAAAGACAGAACACAGCTGCCAATGAGGCCATGAAAAATGCTCCAAAGAACAAGCAAGAAGGCAGAGAAAAACTAATTGATTGGATAACAAGAACTTTTCAAAGAACAGATGCCAAACCAATGATGTTCTGTACTTTTTCAAGATATTAGTGCTCTCTAGAGTGGAATATTGTTGCACACTAACAGCCCCATTCAAAGCTAGAGTTGTTGTTGACTTGGGAAAAAGTGCAAAAAACTTTCATTGTCTGAATCCATTGAATAAAACATCTAAGTTATTGGTGCTGCTTAAAATTTCTAAACCTGTATTCTCTAGACCATCATCTCAATGAGGGTGGGGAGGGGGGGGGGAAGCCAATATCGCCCACTAGGGTGTACGCTTGAAATAATTCTGGGTCATACATTAGATAAACACAAGATTTAATTGACAACAGAAAGGAGACAATTTCTGCCTTTGCTGTTGATGTTGGTTAAATGAGAAAAATTAACACAAAATTATTTAAAAAATTCATTTACATATGATTAGAACTAGCCTATTTATCACTCTCTTGCAGAACCATAGTTACCTTGGGGTTTCATGGAGCCATGGTTGAGAAACACTCCTGTAGAATTTTGTTGAGAGAGAGAGAGAGAAATAATAATTTACACCTTGAAAGTTTTAATGGGAATGGTTTGAAACCTGCACATGGAAATAATTCCCTATGAAAACAGGAGGCATGGCAGAATGTGCAAAAGAGCCTTGTTAAAAATTAGAGATGCAATGGGTATACAGTATAGTATTATGAAACAATTGTATCAACATTAAGCCACCAAATCTTTTCAACACTCCTTACAAAAGGGTATAACTAGCCAACCTATCATGGTGTTCAAAGGAAACTTGATAAAACACCTCTAACGGCTACCAATTTAACCAGGCTGTGATTCATACTTCATACTGCAAGCAGGTGCATCTAACAGCCTGTTTGACCAGACCCAACAAGCAGGCCTGGTCAGAGACTGGACTGTAAAAACATTGATCTCAGAACCTTCTCAAGGTAAGAGAGGAGAATGTAGGGGGTTGATAAACTTATTAATACGCTACCTGTTCTTGACAGTGGGAAATTAAACAAAAGTACTTTCAGTATATGTATTTATGACTTTTTTTGGTCTACCTAGTTTTGTACATTGGTTAGTTATAGCGTACTTATTTATTTACCGATCTAAATGTACAATGTTTTATAGTAAATGGTTGCTTTCCTGAAGGTCAGTATTGCATGTATTTTGCATTCTGCATACTCAGTGGGAAAGGTATCACCACCAGTTAAATCTTGCAGCAAATCAAGCAAAACACTGAAGTAGCAGAGGACGAGGAGGGACGCAAGGTGGTGCGGGAATCCATTGGTACACAGACACCTTCCAAGCCAGGACCGGTAGGTGGACGATTTCTCTATGACAATCTCACGCCTTAGTCCTCCACTTTGTCTGAGACAGTCTTGCATTTTTAAAGGCTTTGAGATGCGAGCCTGAGCTTGTCTGTCTTATAAGCTGCTCTAGTATTTATTTCATCAGTCTGTGTAACAGCGTGATTTGTCATGCCTTGACCATCATCATCTTTGCTTTCGTTGTAATGATATAGATGGTGCTGTATTTTTTAATATTCTGCTTCCTTTTGTACCTTAACTGATAACAATTACAAACCATTTCATAATGCATTATTTGTTATCACAGTTATTGCATTCATCCAATCAACTGTTTGCATTTTTTTTTAATTGCTTTACATACTATGAAATGCTTCCTTAAACTAATTTTTTCCTTGAATGTTATTCATTTTCTCAGCTTAATCCATAAACATACAGCCTTTTTCCTGCATCCACTGTTCAACAGACTTAATACTACAGAAGCTTTCCTTTCATTGTTAATACAAACACGCCGAGCTATTCTCATACAATTTTATTTAAAAATATGATTATGTATTTCTGGTATATGGATGACTTTTCCTAATCTTGTTGCTTGTTCCTGAACAACATTGTTCTAGAACTGCACTGTTCTCGATCCTCAAATGGCATTCTTAAGTAGTTTTTTTTTTTATTCTTTCCATATTAATGAGCTTTATTTGGAGGTAATTTTCTGTCTACTATTTTGTCTTTAATTACTTTGCTTTATTCTATTTTGTCATTTTTATTAAATTAAGACACTAATATAATTTAACATTATTTGATAATTAAATTATGCACACGGTATTAGATTCTTTTGCTTTTGTCGGGAAAGGTGGACGTAGCTTAAAATACTAACCCTAGAAACTGCTATTGATTACTCACTGTTTAAACACGTACGACTAGAAATATTGTACTATGCCACTGTAGGCCTACTTGATATGCAAGTCATTTTGATTGTTATGTATATTTAACTGTCACTTTTATCCTTTTTAGTTCAGTTTATTTTTCACGTTGTTGCCAGGCAAAGATATACAGGGTAACAGTTCACTTCATAATTGTTTGTAGTTTATAACAATATAGTAATTGCCCCTGTTGTAGACTCTACTATATTTTGTTATTTTTACAAAATTATTCATATTTCAATGTGAATTGGAAGCTAAATTCTCGTGTAACCTGGAGGGCTAAATTCTCATGTAAACTGGAAGCTAAATTCTCGTGTAAGCTGGAAGCTAAATAAACAGGAAGCTAAATTCTCGTGTAAACTGAAGGGCTAAATTCATGTGTAAACTGGAAGCTGAATTCTCGTTTAAATTAAAGATCTCCGGAGGAGGCGGAAACAAATGGGCAGAGTTTCTTTCACCATGATGGCTCTGTTCACCTAGCAGTAAATTGGTACCTGGGAATTAGACAGCTGCTACGGGCTGCTTCCTGGGATGTGTAACAAAAAGGAGGCCTGGTCGAGGACTGGGCCACAGGGACACTAAGCCCTGAAATCATCTCAAGATAACCTCAAGATAGTAAATTCATGATAATTGAAAATGCCATGGAATGATATATAAATAAATATGTCATCTAGGACTCAATGGACCAGAAAGGAACTGGTCCATTGAGTCGAAGTATAATTTTTGTAAATAAAATACAAAAGATAAATATTTTATTAGTTATGCTGTTGTTAGTGAAATGTGGATTTTTTTTATATTCTGGGAAATAAACTTCCTTATCAAAGATAGATTAACCCTTAAACCGCACAAAACATACATATACGATTTGACATAACTCAAATTTTTTAAACTTGCACAAACACTTTCCAATTTTTTGTGCATAATCAACTAGGCAAATGCTCCAATTTTGTCTAAATGATCACAACGTAACTTGAAAAACTAGAGAATCGAAAATAATTTTAAAATTGAATATGGAAAACTTCAGATTTTCAAATTAGAATAAAAAGTATCAACTATCACCAGTTGTTCATTTGGTGTTATTATTCTCTCAAAATAGCATATGATCTTCATTTTCATGAAATTAGAATACAGGTATAGGTTTTCAGTATACAGTAGTTTACTGTAAAAAAAAATCGTCAATATGGCATTTGAAAGTATGCGGCAAATTTAGACCAAAAACAATTATAACTCCAAACGTATAGGGTCTATGAAAAATCCATTCTGAAGGGATTGTAGAGTAGACAGCTGAGCACACAATGTCAAAATGGTGAAAATCGGTCATTTTTTTCATGCCCTTAACCCTTAAATTGCGCATCGCATCATATGATGCTTTGACCGACTTGCAGTAAATTGCGCATCACATCATGTGATACTTTGGAGTACTACACAACATTTAAATGGCCCGCGGATACACAGGGTTCACCACACCTTCATCAGGGCTCTTGTAAACAGACACCATTTAAAAAAAAAATCGTGGGCCAAATTCCCGGGTGTTAGGGGCCTCAGTATTGAGTGAGCTACCAAGCCTGATGCACGCAGCATGAGCTCACAGCACGGCTGTTCAGCTTGTGACCACTGCATCGCCTAAAAATGCCATAATATACTTGTTCGTGCTATTATGTAGCGATGATATTATTACAGAAGATCCCTGACTGTGATGAAACTGACCAGGGTCCTATGCTTTTAATATACATGTTAAACAGATGGCAGAGAGTAATAGTGAGAGAGGAGAGATTGGGTATCATTCTGTTTCTAATATATGTCAGTGACTTAACTGATCTACATGACAATGTTTGCAGATGATGCAAAACTGATAAAATAAACCAGAACGTGATTATTGCAGGAAGCTCTTGGAGAAACTGCAACACCACAAAGCTGGTCTGGACAATGACTACAGTAGGCTTGTGTGACCTAAAAATATATTAATACAATATAATTAGAATGGGGGGCAGGGGGTTAGGATGCCTCAGCAGAGGAAGGGAAAGGAAGGGAACTATCAGGGGAAAACGGAAAACACTAAGCCACTACAACTATATAGCACTTGGAAGGAATCAGGTTAAAGATTAGGGATGGGACAGGGGGGAAAAGGAACAAGAGATAACTGCTTAAATGAGAAAATTAAAGGAATCTTGGATCAGACATAGCACATACAGTATTACCAGCTGTCTCTTTACAATGATCATGTTGTTGGAGACCCGGCAGTCACTGAAGAAGATTGGCCACAGGCCAAGCTGCAGGAGTAGAAGAACTTTTGAAGTCATCACCATGTAATCAATAAGTAATAAACAGGTCAAACCACATTTACTCAAATTAAAGCAGACAGAGGAGGTGGAAGTGTTGCGGAGATGATGAAGAAAAGTGCCATTGACTGTTCGAAGTGGAAATATCACTCGTAACAGGCCCAATGAAGAAAACTCTGAAAGTGGGGAAAAAAAATAAAAAATATACACAGGTGAGTATGAAGACTTAGGTTGCAAGTTAGGATATGTGCATGGAGGACTCGATTGTGGTTACTCAGGATCTCAAAGATGAACTAGTCGGCACAAAGTTCTAATAAGACACTGTAATTGGAGGAAAGCTGAATAAAGAAATTAAGCAATATAGGGAGATCATAAATAAGCAGATGAGGGAAGTTACAATGTAATTAGAAGAATGCAAGACAGTTGAAAGTGAGTTCTGAGCAGGTGACTGTATATGGATACTTTTCAATACTCATTACACCACCGCTATAACCATTACACCACCTTATAGCCATTACATTGGAACTGGAAAAGGTGCAAAATACATGCCATTAAATGGCTCCCAGAACTGAAGGCCAAGAGCTATGAGGAGAGGTTAGAGGCATTAAATATGAAAAAACTACAGGATAGAAGGAAAAATTGAGGCGATATGATAACTACATACAAAATAGTAACAGGAAGCGATAAAATTGATAGGGAAGAATTCCTGAGACCTGGAACTTCAAGAACAAGAGATCATAGATTTAAACTAACGAAACAAAGCTGCCGGAGAAATATAAGAAAATTCACTTTCGCAAACAGAGTGGTAGACGGTTGGAACAAGTTAGGTGAGAAGGTGGTGGAGGCCAAAACCGTCAGTAATTTCAAAGCGTTATATGACAGAGTGCTGGGAAGACGAGACACCACGAGCGTTTACACTGGGTAATTACACACCCTGTACCCATTACACCACTAGTACTCCTCAATATATCCTTTGTGGTCATTTATCTTTTATGTGCATATCTTAAGATATGCCAGCTCTAGTATACCTTTATTGATTACTGTCATGCAAGTAAGCCATATCTAGTTAGCCAAAGTTCTAGTTGCCTACCTCGCAACTCTGTTCGATAAGCCAGTGTAAGCAACTCCTCTCTTCAACGAGCCCAGCATATGTTTTACTTTTTGATTGCTTATGTAAGCAATGCTTTGCTTTATTGCTTGCTTTACTAGCTAGTGTAGAATGCTTGCAAGCATCATTACAGCTCTCCCTCTCTCTCGTAATGTTTAGTGATGAAAACTTCATGTCTCTATGCCATAGTTCTTTGTTATTGTTTGTGGTAATAACATGAAAATAATTTGAAAATTATGAAAACTATTAAAGGTTCAGCATTAAATTAGTTTACTAGATCACACAATTCTGTGTTCAAGGGGTACTACAATACTGTATTATCCTCTTGAAATAGATTATATTGTGTAATAATTTCCCAATAATAAATACAGATCATTTAGTTAAATTTCTTTCATCATTTAGGAAATGAAATAATTTACAATTCCAGTAGCTGTGTTGCATGTTTCAACACGTAAGGCACTTGTAAGGCTAATATATATAAAACATATATTTGATTTATATGATTTAATATATGATTTGAAGCATTGTATGCCATAAAGATAGTCTTTATTATGGGGTGCTGTAGCCTAGTCAAGGCATGCAATGGCTATACTGTATTTTCATTATGGTGCAATTTTGGACAAATTTAATGCACTGTTTTGGTAATTACTTAGGTAATTACCAAAACAGTTCATTCAATTTGTTCAAAATGACACAATAATATGGTGTGCAATATACATATGCCAAAAAGTGATTGGCATAATGATTAAAATATTTTTTAGAAGTGCAAATGAACACTAGTCATGAAGTTTTAAATAAAAAATCAACTGCACATATAAATTAGTAAAACAATATATTATTACTCTATTTGGCGTACACTTTATATTAAAATAACTTATGACATGAAACAAAAAAGCTAAGTATTATTGTAATGTACCATACTGTACTGTACAGCACTGTGCTGTACTGTACTGTACTGTATTTCAGTGAATTAATTATCATAACTAAAGTTTTCTTGCTTGATATGGCTATTTTCTGTGTGTTCAGGGGGTACCACAATACTATACTCACCTCTTGAAATATGGATCACTTGATTTCACAGATGATTTACAGAAAAATGTTTAGATATATATATATATATATATATATATATATATATATATATATATATATATATATATATATATATATATATATATATATATATATATATATATATATGTATGTTTATCTTGGGAAGTGGTGGTGCTTGTAGCTATTTATCACAGTGTTTAAATTGTACGTCATCACTTTAGTTAGCCGGGTTTAGTTGTGTAGCATTACACGTGGGGGGGGGGGAATATTGTCAGTAGAGATTTAACAAATGTAACACTTCAGTCTTGTGTCTTGGCATCGTGTGTGTTGTTTCATGTAGAAGCAAGAGATACGAACTTGTAATTATATTAATATTTGTACTTTTGATAGTACATTATCTGAAATGTTTACTTATACATGAGGCAATTTATTCTCCGTTAGAAGCAATTAATTACTATGCAAAAAAACAATTATATATATCTTCTTCTCTTTAAAGAACTAATAACAGTTTTTCACAATGTCAATTAGAAATTCTCTCGTCATAGGAAGATTTGCATATCTAGTTAAATTTATTAATGCAAAGCACTAACTTTATCCTTTATGTTAGTTTCTAGAAAGACTCCCTTAGTAGCTGCCCAATGCTTATTTGCCGATATAGCCAGACCTTAACCACCGTGCTGCGCCGAGTTTATTGTGAAATTCCCCCGGTGCGCATGAAATAAAATGTTCCCAAAAAATTCTTTTTCTTCGTAAAATGATAAATTCCCTTTCCCGAACATGTCTAAGTAAAAATAAATACCAAATTACACTTACTTTGGCTGTGGGGACGTGGACAAGGTGCGCTGTGACGTCATCAGGGCCTGGTCACCCGTGCATGAATCGCCCAGACACAGTCGCGCGGGCCATTCAAGCACTGGGTATTGCCACAAATATATTTTCAATTATTTGTTCTATGTATTTCCAATGCGGTTTTATTATTTTTTTTATCGTATATGATGCATATTTGTGTCCTTTACAATATGTATACAGTAGAACGTTCATAATGTTCCATGGAACTGTGATACATGTCAGTAATGTGTCCAAAATAAATGTTTAGTCGCAATATTACTTGTTAAAAATTCACTAAAATTACAATATGTACAGTTTCACATACTATTTACACAGTAACACACTGTATTACACACTCAGTACTTCGGAAGCGAGTAATAATCAACAAAGTAGCCCATGGAACACAGCGCGACTTCGCTCTCATTGCACCAGGTACAGATAAATTTTCGCTTCCTGTTTCTTCATTCTGTGTGCTTGCAAATAATGCACTCACGTACACCCTTGACTTTAGTACTTGTTGGTTGTATGTAGCCAAGCTTGTAAAGCATAAGGTAGTCTTGAAAAGATTATAGGAAAAGATTAATTTGTAAGGTAGTCTTGAAAAGATCGCTTTGTATGATCCCACACAGGAAGAGATTCAGCATGCCTCAAAGAGTATCTGTCAGTCAGAAAGAGATTCAGCTAGCCTCAAAGAGCGTTCGTCAGTCAGGAAGAGATTCAGGTATTCTTGAAAATATCCATGGAAAACATCACCATGGAAGCCACTAACACTGTTCATCTATGCTACTTGTATCAGATGCATCATCACTGAACACAGAAAACGATTCATCTATGTATCATCTAAATAAATTGGAGATAGCATAGGATTGCAAGGGTGACACTCAAAGCTACAACTGGATACGCTCGCTATATCGTCCTCATAGGTGCTGTATAACTTGCATCCGACCTTTGTGTTAGGTCTTTATTGTGCCCAGCTTCACCAATATTATGACCCTTATGTTCTTCAAACAATAAGGTTTGAATTTCGCCGACAGAGCATTATCTTTCAACACCGCGTCGGACAGGTGTTTGGGAGTCAGAGGCGAGTGCGCCACCCATGGTTGCTCACTCAGAACTAACCCAGCCAGCAGCCCTAGGGCAGTCTGGGAAATTTTTTCCAAGATGGCTACCTCTCACTGGAGGTCCTAAGAGTCCATTTCGTACACAACCAACCTCGTACACATTTAGAATGGGTACCTCTCGGTTGGCACAGTTAAGTGGTTAAGAATGGCAGGCCTTCAAAACCTGTACTGCTATATGGTCGTAATGGCTTAGTGCCTTCTGATAATTACCTTACCTAAATCTTACCTAGCCTAAATCTGTATTCACTTGAGTGCAGGCAGGAGAGATACATAATAATTTATATGTGGAAAATATTAGAGGGGCTGGTCCCAAACCTGCACACAGAAATAACATCACACGAGACCAGAAGGCATGGCAGGATGTGCAGAATACCCCCATTGAAAAGCAGAGGTGCAACAGGTACTGAGAGAGAGAACTCTATCAACATCAGAGGCCCGAGACTGTTCAACACGCTTCCGCTACACATAAGGGGCATAACTGGCCGACCCCTCACAGTGTTCAAGAGAACTGGATAAGCACCTCCAAAGGATACCCGATCAACCAGGCTGTGACTCGTACGTCAGGCTGCGAGCAGTCGTGTCCAACAGCCTGGTTGACCAGTCCAACAACCAGGAGGTCTGGTCGACGATCGGGCCGCGGGGACGCTAAGCCCCGGAAGCACCTCAAGGTATCCTCGAGGTAACCTGCCAGGACCAGAATCTACCTCTCCCTCTGAGGTGATGAAGGCTTAGGGGGTCAGAGATCAACTCAAATCTGATAAAACCAAGCGGAAAGGTTAGGTGACATGAAACAGGCTATTGTTTGAATGAAGGACATGAATGGTGAGGGAAAACAAGGCAACTGATTATTGCTATGGGCAACCATCCCTAATATGTCCAGCCACCAACTGTGTGCAGCCCAGGTCACCCTGGGTTTGAGGCATACCCATGAGTCCCCCACCCCTTCCCTGCCTGAATTCAAGCTCATTTATGTTATTTGCATGTTACTACTGGCTGCCTGTCCCCCTCAAGGGTGGTGGCTCTGCTTCTGGAGGGAAGGGAGGGAATTATCAATGGAGTTTTCCTCAGTCCTAGAGGGGTGGGGAGGCTATCGTTGGACATATTCCACTCTTTTTTGTGGTACAGTATTTCTTGTCAGATTCGGGTTCTTACGTGATCCTATTGGACCCCTTGTGATTGGTATTCACATATTTATTTACTGTATTAATATCTTGCATCTCTTGTGCATTTGCCCACATTGGTGTCTTCAGTGTCTGGTGTATCTTGTCTTGGCAGTAGTGCCTCTCTTCCTGTGGGACCTGGGTTATATCCCAATGCCCAACCTCACACTGTGTTCTTTGAGCTTTTGGGTGCACTGGCAGTTCATGAGTGAAATGGGAAGTGGGCTGATACCTCGGGTGTTCTAAGCTGCCAACTGTTTGCGGACGAGCACATTAGGGATAGGGGTGGTCACTCGTGTAAACAATTGGTTGCTTTTTTCCTCAATGTTTCATTTCCTACTTACTAGCAGTAGCTTGTTTTGTTTTACCTAACCTGGTTAGTTATCACTTTTGAGCAGATCTCCGATACAGAAGCTCCTTGCTCCTCATACATAGATAGTTTCTGGTCCTGGCTCACAGTAGATCAGCTTAAGTTCTCAGAGGGCGGTTGCTATTCCTAAGGCTTGGCTTTACCAGCAAGTAAGCACTAAGAAGCTATTGAGGGAGCCTTCCAGATAGAGGGGTTTCATTAGACCCACATAAAATCACTGCTTGACTTTTCTTAAATATAGATATGGTAGTTCCATGCCAAAACATGTACGAGTTAGGCTATAACCTATTGGAGTGTCTGTGTTTATCTGATAGCTACATTTTGAAAGGATGGAAGTGATTTAATGGAATGTCTTATAAATATGCATCTTCAGTAGTTGATGTATTTGTGAAAAAGGATCAGGTAGGTAGATTAAATTTCAAGATCATATATAAATAAAAATGAAATATTGCCTTCAGATATGAATACACTTTGCCTCTGGAGGTATATTAAATTTAATTTTGCATACTTGGAGCTCTGTGGGTATCTACATGAAAAGCACACAATATTACAATAGACTGAAGAATGTTTAAGATTGAATTTTATATTTTGTTTCTAAAATCAAATTATAGGTCTAGACCACCATTACCCAAGATTAATTATAATTCAAAGTTTATTCATTATTCAGTGATCTGCTGTTTAACTCAAGCATTTGATTTCAAGTGAGTAACTCCTCTATATTGTAAATAATGGTCTCTTTAGTTTGTATTATGCAATTTTTTTGGTATGAAATTTCAAATTATATTGGAATACTGTATAGTATTGTAGGTTATTGATACTGTATTCATACCAACCCAGCCGACTGTGGTTCACAGTGCCACTATAATGTAATAATAATAATAATAATCCACAAGGGCTGTGATGAGGGTTTGAGCCTACACACGGGATGTTCCCAGCTGCACCTCAGTCAACTGTGCCACAACATGGTTAAAAGAATTGCAACCTGGAGTGCAAGTCCTACTGCCATCACTAGGATCCCGAAGCTTCTACGAAGCCCAATCGTGGCTTCACACAATTCCCCCATGCACCCGGGCTCTGTCAACCAAATGTTCTACCTCTACGCTTTTACTTCAATACACACAGAAATCACAATAGTGTGATATATCAAATGAACAAATCCACAAGGGCCGTGATGAGGGCTCGAACCTACGCACGGAATATATCATTTGATATTTCACGTTATTGTGATTTCTGTGTGTATTGCAGTAAGGGCAGAGAGTTAGAACATTTGGTTGACAGAACTTGGGTGCATGGGGGAGAATTGTGTGAAACTTCGATTGGACTTCGGAGAAGCTTTGGGATCCTAATGAGGGCAGTATAGCACTCCAGGTTGCAATTCTTTTAACCATGTCGTGGCACAGTTGACCGAGGTTCAGCTGGAAACATCCCGTGCATAGGTTCGAACCCTCATCACGGCCCTTGTGGATTTGTTCATTTGATATATCACGCTATTGTGATTTCTGTAATAATAATAATAATTTTTTTTTCAAAAGGTGTGTACAAAGAACATAGAATAATGTACAAGTGCAGGGACAGGACTTACTAGCAGAACTTACTAGATTTAGTTACACACACACACTAATGTACCCATTATTAATAATGCAAAGCATTGCAGGCAAAGTTGTGTTAGTACCATTTACTACAGTTGAAAATTAAGTTTGATTAATAAAGACAGATGTACATGAAATACACACAGACATCACAATAGTGTGCTATATCAAAAGGTGTGATATATCAAAAGGTGTGATATATCCAATCCACAAGGGCCTTGATGAGGGTTCGAACCTGAACCTGGTTGGTTGGTTGATGGGGTTCTGGGAGTTCTTCTACTCCCCAAGCCCGGCCCGAGGCCAGGCTTGACTTGTGAGAGTTTGGTCCACCAGGCTGTTGCTTGGAGCGGCCCGCAGGCCCACATATACCTGGTTGATGGGGTTCTGGGAGTTCTTCTACTCCCCAAGCCCGGCCCGAGGCCAGGCTTGACTTGTGAGAGTTTGGTCCACTAGGCTGTTGCTTGGAGCGGCCCGCAGGCCCACATACCCACCACAGCCCGGCTGGTCCGGAACTCCTTGGAGGAATAAATCTAGTTTCCTCTTGAAGATGTCCACGGTTGTTCCGGCAATATTTCTTATGCTTGCTGGGAGGACGTTGAACAACCGTGGACCTCTGATGTTTATACAGTGTTCTCTGATTGTGCCTATGGCACCCCTGCTCTTCACTGGTTCTATTCTGCATTTTCTTCCATATCGTTCACTCCAGTACGTTGTTATTTTACTGTGTAGATTTGGGACCTGGCCCTCCAGTATCTTCCAGGTGTATATTATTTGATATCTCTCTCGTCTTCTTTCTAGTGAGTACATTTGGAGAGCTTTGAGACGATCCCAATAATTTAGGTGCTTTATCGCGTCTATACGTGCTGTATATGTTCTCTGTATTCCCTCTATTTCAGCAATCTCTCCTGCTCTGAAGGGGGAAGTGAGTACTGAACAGTACTCAAGACGGGACAGCACAAGTGACTTGAAGAGTACAAGCATTGTGATGTGATCCCTGGATTTGAAAGTTCTCGTAATCCATCCTATCATTTTTCTGGCTGTCGCAATATTTGCTTGGTTATGCTCCCTAAACGTTAGGTCGTCAGACATCATTATTCCCAAATCCTTTACATGGATCAAACCTACCTACCAACCAACCTACTCATGGTCTGTTCCCAGACGCGCCTTAGTCAACTGTACCACCATGTGGTGGTACATATAGCTGACTATATTGTACTTCGAGCTAACTACAGAATATTCAACACCGAGTATTTTTTAGCTAATTCTATATAGTGAAATTCTAATGACAGTGAAAACTGTCATTAACTGCATTATATTCCTGTACAATACTCGTAATCTGTATCTCCTTTATCATAAGGATGAAATAATTGTTATATGGTACCCACAGCTTTATGCCATTCATGCTTTGTACAGTGGGAAGATATTAGGAGAAGAACCTTGTCAGTAATTTATTTTATCTGTCTGTTTCTACCAGCATGGTTACCTTATCTTCCCTTGCAATGATTTCGGGGCTCAACGTCCCCGTGGCCCGGTCTCCGACCAGGCCTCCTGGTAGTTCCAAGATAAAAATTATCGTAAATATTGTTATCTTGATCTTGTGTTCACGATGAGAAACATTTATATATTATAAACATTTCACAAACAACCAGACACTTAAGCTGCCATACGTGTCTCATATCAAACAAAGACACAATGTAGAATTATAATGAGGAAAAGATGATTTGAGAAAAATTATTATACTGCAAGATGCTAGATATGGCATAGTGGTAGAAAGCTGAAGATAAAGTTTTCCTTTTAGATAAAAGCTTCTTTTCCAGGATACAAATGTTTTGCTCACAGTACTGTACTTAGAATACAGATATGTAGTGGCTCTTCTGTAGAGAAAGTAACTTTATCATACCCAGTTGTGATGAAGTTTTAACACATTATGCTAAAATATTAAAAATGGGACCTCTACGCTTTTGTACTGTACTGCACTTCTAACTAATTTTACACTTTTTAAAATTTGTAGGCGCTTTTGGGATTTTTTTAGTTTTCTTTTATGTTGATTTATTTTCTTTTTTTAACGTTATATTACTAATTGTGGCTTTTTAATTTTGTCTTTTATGCTTATTTTTTGGTTAGCTTATGTAATTTTGTTTTTTATGTTGTGTTACTGACTTTGGCTCTCCTGGGTGGCGGTTGTTGGTTGTGTTGGTGATGGGTCCTAACCAGCAGCTTGCCCTGACCCTCCCTACGGCTGTGACTTCCCATCCCTCTCTCGGCCTCCAGCTCCACTGCACAACTCCCAGCAAGAATGGTCCACTCCCCACCGGCCGAGCATCTCCCAAAAATATTCCACCACAAACTTTCCAAGTATCTTCTAACAGTGGTTCAACCTTTTCACCTAAAGTATCTCCCAGTAGCTCATTATCATCGTCACGATCATCTCTCAGTATGGTTCCAAGTCCAGGGTCACTTCAAAGATGTCACAGTACTCTTCTTGGAGAAGAGGAACAAGGGGGTCGCTACCGGGGATAGGCATTGGGACAAGAGGGTTGGTAACAGGGCTTGGTATTGGGTCTCGGAGATCTCAGCCAGGAAGTGGGAGTGGAATGCGGGAACTTGGGGTTGAGAGTGGATCATCACGGGGACAGCAGCGGTGGTCAGGTGGTGTGTCACACTCACGCTCCTCTGGCCTGGGATCATTGCAGAAGAAAGAAGGTGGGCCAGAGGGTCTCTCATTTCCGCACTCCTTATCAAAGAGGGTGATCAGCTCTACGACACAGACGTCCCCAGTGCCCTCTCCACGACCCTCTCGAAGATCCTCGGCCCACAGTGCCCCCACCTCCAGTGTGGCAGGTGGAGTAGGAAGTGGTAGTACTGGTGGTAGTGGGGGCAGTAGTAATCACCACCACCACCACCATCGACACACTGGTTCATGTTCACACCACCATCACCACCACAGTGATGCAAATGGAGAGACAGGTGGAGGCAGAAGGGTGCGGCGAAGCTCTCAGTCCTCACAGGGATCTTCATTCTCCTATTCTCGGCCTTACAAACAGGTTAGATTAACTTTACTGTTAACAGCTAACTTTACTGTGTACTGGTTCAGGTTGTTTATACAGTATTATACAATAACAAAAGAAATGTTCGTAAAACAGGTAAATATGCCAACTGGAAATGTTATCCATTATACATCATCACATGCTTATCTTTTTATTGCTAGGTTTATTATTAAGACTGTAACATAAGATATTTCCAGATCTTTCAATCAATGTATAGTTTATACTTTATGGTTATAAAATGATAAAATAATGTATAATTATGGACATATATAATTGCTAATGATGTTGAATGTACACATTTTTTAATGTAGATTTATTTGAACGTGAAACGTTTATTTCAGCAAAAAATAATGATTTCTTGTTGCAATGATTTTGATAAATTTAGCCGAATGCTTGCTGCTGAATTGCACTTGATTACAGTTGTTCATGACCCTGGCAAATGGTGTGCTCTGTTTTGTTCACTTTCATGTTTCTCATACATAATCATCTGTATTGACAGTGTTAAGCCACACTATGTACTCAAGCAAGTGTGTGTATTTATGGTATTACACATTACAATGTACACCATGATGTGTGAGAGTGTGTTTACAGTATTACACATTACAATGTATACCACTGAGTACATGAGAAGCAGTCTCTTGGGCTTAAATTTTGGTCTTCTTAGGTTATAGTGATGGTCATCCTAGGTTATAGTGATGGTCATCCTAGGTTATAGTGATGGTCATCCTAGGTTATAGTGATGGTCATCCTAGGTTATAGTGATGGTCATCCTAGGTTATAGTGATGGTCATCCTAGGTTATAGTGATGGTCATCCTAGGTTATAGTGATGGTCATCCTAGGTTATAGTGATGGTCATCCTAGGTTATAGTGATGGTCATCCTAGGTTATAGTGATGGTCATCCTAGGTATAGTGATGGTCATCCTAGGTTATAGTGATGGTCATCCTAGGTTATAATGATGGTCATCCTAGGTTATAGTGGTCAACAGGCTATTGTGGTTGTCAGCATATTGTGGCAAACAATGCACAATGCTTCTTTTTTTAGGTTGACAAATAGTACAACTTGGGCAGTTTTTAATCTAAATGATTTGTAAATAATGTCTAGCATCTTTGTTATGGCGTCATTACTGTCATGGTCGCTTCGGTGTCTTACGGCACATTGACTGCGCTTTAGAATGGTGTGGTTAAAGTAAAGCTTCCTACATTTTGTTTTCATATATAGATGTTAATGCAGGATTGTGTTTTATGCGCCATTGCATTATGCAGATTCAAAGATAGAAGGTTAAGCGCATTTGTATAAGGTTTTGAGACACAGTACTGTGTGATTAAGAAATTCATCCAAGTCTGGCTTCCATACATGTTAAATTATTGTGAATTACAAGCTGTTTGGTTTTTATTTATTCATGGTTGTACATCTTCAAGCATTATGGACTTTATTATATGCTAAATTATATTTATCTGAATTTTCCTGAGGTCCACTGTTTCTAGTGGCCTTGACGGGAACAAGAAGCCGGCTGCTTGTTGAAGGCCCTTCCTTTATTCCCGAGGATTTTTTAGCTAAATTTTTACTTTAAATATTTGCTTGGCATTTACAGCTTCAGTGGGTAGGCAATTTCCATGGGTTTATTACCCTATGGATGGAAAAATCTGCTATCTTCTGTCCTACATTGTGGCTTGATACCTGCTTGATGGGGTTCTTGGAGTTCTTCTACTCCCCAAGCCCGGCCTGAGGCCAGGCTCGACTTGTGAGAGTTTGGTCCATTAGGCTGTTACTTGGAGCAGCCCACAGGCCCACATACCCACCACAGCCTCGTTGGTCCGGCACTCCTTGGAGGAAACAATCTAATTTCCTCTTGAAGATGTCTACGATTGTTCCGGCAATATTTCTTATGCTCGCTGGGAGGGTGTTGAACAAACGCGAACCTCTGATGTTTATACAGGTCTCTCTGATTGTGCTTATGGCACCCCTGCTTTTCACTGGTTCAATCCTGCATTTTCTTCCATATCATTCACTCCAGTATGTTGTTATTTTACTGCGTAGATTTGGTACTTGGCCTTCCAGTATCTTCCATGTGTATATTATTGCTCTCTCTAGTCTCCTTTCTAGTGAGTACATTTGGAGGGCTTGTTGAGCAAGAGGCTGTTATCTCTTGTATGCACTTATACAACATTTTAAAGAAATGATCTGGATTAATATCTTCTAATTTGTTTAGTATTTTAAAGATCTCTACGAGATCAGCTCTATAATGTCTGGCGTGCAGTCCTGAGGCCCCACAACTGTTCCTGGTATGAGAGTTGTCTTCCTTCTTGGATACAGTACTCTAGACGAGGCACACTTGAGACTTGTACAGCTGAATAATCACTTTCTTTTCATTTAAGTCAAAGGTTCTTTTAATTATTTTTATAGTTTAGTTTGCTTTTTCTGGGAGGGCTTCTCCTTTGGAGGCTTCCTGTTGCCAACAAACCTGAATAGCTCCATCTATAAATCACACCAGGCCCTTGCTACTGGGAACCAGAGGCCAAAACCTGGCCCCCATCTAAAGGGGACCTCCCTCATGCAGTGAGTATGATAAGGATACTTTCATATCAAGGCTATCAGGAAGATGAAACAAAACAGATTACAACAAGGTCAAAAATCACAGAAAATAAGACCCCCAAAATGCTCTGGCCAATTGTGAGGCAGTTTACCCACTAGCAGCAGCTACTCTCCAACAGGTGGCTAGGTACTCAGCTAGCCACCTGTATGGATCAGGTGGGTAGCTAATGGATCTGCCCACCTAACATTGGGGGGGGGGGCAGAAGTGGGTGGGGGATAGATTCCTGGGGTGGTTGTGGGCCAGAAGGGGGTTGGGGATAGGTGTATGGATGGGTGGGGGAGTTGCAGCAATGGGGTGGTATTGATGGTTGGGCTGGAGTAGGTGGATGGTGGTGGCGACAGATGGGCATGAGGTGGTTAGGGATTGGTGCAGGGGTGGGTGGGAGTGATGATGGGGAGGGGAAAGAATTGGGTTGGTGCTTGTGTGTGGATGAAAAGTTGCAGAGACAGATGGCTGGAAGGATGGATGGATGGCTGGTCAAAACAACACAGATGGCCACACTTATATCAGAGCTTGAGGTCAATACAATGTGTATTCTAAGTAGTATATTTATGAGAGTGTTGAGGTTGATAGTATCCTTGGGAGAATGTACCAAACATATTTATCCCTATTAACATATAATTATCTACTCCACTGTACTAATATGAATGTATTATATGTAACCATATAGGTGTAGTTACAAGATGAGAGCTATGCTCATGGCATCCCATCTTCCATATAATCTGTGTCACATGATGTTTTAACATTTTGACATCTACTACCGCTCTCTTCAGTTATTCCACTTGTCCACAACTATTTACAAAACGATAACTTTCACTTTTTTTTGGGCACATTTGTTTCCTTAATTCTATGGCCTCTTGTTCCTGCAGTTGCAGGTTTCATAATTTCCTTCTTGTCAACGTTGTTAGTTTCTGTCCCTATTTTGTATATGGTGATCATGTCATATCTAAAGTCAAAGTTACTTAACAAGCCATTTTTTTTTAAATATTAAAAACTTTTAAAACATTTTCTCCTATCATATGGAATGATAAAGTTTATCATTGTACTGTATTATATATGATTGACTAAAAAGAAAAATCCCCAACTAATACTGTATTGAAATTTGACCAAACCTAGCCTAACTTTAACATAAGAATATGAATTACAGAATGAGTTATTATAATAAGTGTTAGGAATGAATCAGTTTTGAAAAACAAAATTGAAAATAAAAAAAATCACTTGCTTGTTAAGCAAATTGGGCCTTACATATTAGGCCTAGTAGTGTGGTTCTGGCTATTAGGTATGCTAATCATATTGCTTCTTGCCTTTTATCTACCAGCTTTGGCATATTTAATGCCTCCAAGCATCTCTCCTTATATCTAGTTCCAGAACCCCTAGTATGATCTGTGTTTGAAAGGAGAGCAGAGACTCCTATCTTGATGTGATCATGTGGTGACAGTTTACTATTCAGAACCACCCCAAGATTTCTTTGTCCAAGTTCCTTATTGTCCTTTTCTTGTAATTTGTACATTGTATGTGGCCTGTTTTGTCCTATTCTACATTTCATTATGTGGCATGCATATGTAATTAAGTGTAGTTACAAGATGAGAGAGAGATGCTCATGGTGTTCCATCTTCCCTATAATCTTTATCATATGACTCTTTGGTGGATGCTAAAACCATTAGTTGTTTCACTTTCCCACTTAAATTATTGCAGTCGTCTCCAACTTTTTTTTTTTTGTAAATAGAGAACTTTTGGATATCTTTTTCTGTACTTATGCTTTTTAAGCTCGAGTCTGTGGCTCCTTGTTCTAGAATCTAGATTTCCATGGTGACAGTTTATTATTCAGATTGGCCACCCTAGTTTGATCTCATTCTGTCCAAGTTCTTTATTGTCTCTACACATAACTTGTACATTTGATGTGGCCTGTTTTCCTCTATTCCACATTTCATTATGTGAAAGTTGTTTATTAATATAAACTGCCAGCCATATATTGTTCCATTCACTTATTTTGTCTAGCTTATTTTGAGGGGGCATGACAGTCTTCCAAGTCTTTTACTTAGGAACTTAGTATCATCTATAAACATATTCATGTAATTCTGAATGCTTTCTCTATATAGACAATGAACATTACTCGTGCATAAACTGAACCTTGGGGTACTCTCCACTAGTGACGTTTCTGCTCTCTGATACATTGCCTCTGATCACTGCTTTTATTTTTCTGTCCGTTAGAAAATTGATCATCCAAGTTGGTAGTTTGCCTTTAACATCCTCCAGTGTGTGTGTGACTGTTAAAGGCCACCTTTAGGTCCTGGTAGATGCAGTCAGGTTAACTGCATTTTCATGCAAGATCTCTGTGGCTCTGTTGTTAAAGCTTAGATGATGATTTGTTTTTATGTAGGACCTTCCCATTCTAAAACCGTACTGTATGTTATGTTTTTCTTTCCAGGTACTTAACCCATTTTAATTTTAATTATTTTTGTAATGATTTTACTACCATGCTTATCATTAACATAGGTCTTTAAGTTGGAGGGTCTCTTCTGTTTCAATTTTTATAGACTGAAACTATGCCTTTTTTCCACATGTCTATAAGGTTCTCTGTTTGTAAGAATGTAAAGTAATATATGGCGAGGCACTAATCTAGTTTGCACATTTCCTTAGCACCCAATGTGAGATTTCATCTAGCTTAAGTAGCTTTATTTGTGCTTAGTTCCCTGAACTATTTTTGTCTTTAAATACTTCTAGGTGCTCTACATTGTGTTCAAATTTTTTTATTTTGTCTCATTCTCTGAAAATCTCACTTCACACAAACATACTTTGGAACTTTCATTTAGTGTTTCACACATTTCAGTTTCAGTCTGTGAATCTATCTCCCATCTTTGAATTTTGTCTTTTACTTGTAATGTGTGTGCATGTGTGATTACCCAAGTGTGTGTGTGTGTGTGTAGTATATAATAATGTTATTTATGAGACATTTAAGAAATGTAATTATTACAAGCATTGTTTATAATGTTTGCAGGAATCTGGGAGATCGAGTGACAGCTCCATGTCTCAAAGCCGCACCTCTCTGGAAAGTTCTGGGTATCGGCTATTGGAGTCACCTCGGGGTGGACCAGGCTCAAGGGATTCAAAACGTGGTGGATCAGCTAATAGTCGGGGTATTGGAGAGAGGCGAAGTAAAGATAAAGATCCAGTTTCTCCTCGTTCCCCAGACTCTGTGTCATCCCATTCATCCCCTACACACCCACAACAGGGTGCACCAACAACTCCATCTTCTCATCGTCGTGCTCATACCGATACACATGACCCATCTTCTACTAAATATAAGGTTATTCCTCAACATGACTTTTCACACTTACAAATAGCTAAACAGCGCAGCTTTGATGTTTCTAATTATCCAAAGCGCTCAGAGCTAAACCTAGATCGACCAAGAGAAATGGCTCTCTCTCGCAGTTACAGTTTTATGTCTAGGCCACGCTACCATGATGAAGATGGAATGCATGAGCGTTTTTTAATTGGTGCTATGAGATCAGTAGAGTCGACACCACAACCTCGGCGACGCCAAAAAGGTTTGGATGTAGTAGCTGGAAGTCCCGACTCTCTTGGTTCACATGGTTACCTTAATTATCGCCAAAGATCTGACAGCTCAGGCTTAGAAAGCCTTGCTACTCCAATGATGCACCGCAAGCAACGCTCTCTTGAATCTGGGAAGTCAAGGTTGAAAATGGATATACGATCCAGTAACAGTGCACACACCAGACTTGTTACATCAGATTCTAGTCCAAGTCCTCCTAGTCCCAAACATGAGTTTTTACCCTTCAACTTTGACTCTCCTCGAGGTCAAGACAGCGGAGCATCTACTTTAACTGACAAAGACACAAGGTCTAACTATGGTCGTGGCTCTGCAGACAGCTCCCCTCACTCTCAGGTTGACTCGGGGCTGGTCTCTGGAACAACAGGAAGTAGAGGATCTGTTGATAGTAATTCTCGACGAACTGACTCTCACCAGGCAACAGTTGACAAAGAATCTTCAAAGGATCCTGCAGTTGAAAATTCCAATAAAGCATCCTCTGTCAAGAGTGGTAGTGATCGCGATGGGCGCCGCTGCAATCATCGTCGTCATCACCACTGCAGTAAACATCGCGGAACTACAGCCACCAGTACCAACACAACAAATGCCACTGCTGCCACCACTGACAGTGATCGCAGTGACACTTTACAGAGCAGCAGCAGTTCTCAACATCTGGTCCACACAGGGAGCAATAACAGTCAGAATCACAATTCTAGCTCGGGCAGCAGCAGTACTGCAAAACAAACAAGCCCTAATAATAGCAAGCAACTAAGTCCTAATAACGGAGGGAGTAGCAACACTAAGCAGCCAAGTCCCATCAGCGTGTGCAACACAGGGAAGCAAGACAGTAGCCCACAACACCATGATTTGACTCATTTATATTCCAATCTGGACTATGTGTACGAGCAGCCAGTTTACCAGTACATTATGGAACAAGCAAAACTTACAGGTTAGAGCATGTTTGTTTAAATAGTTACATAGTATATGTTGTACTTTTAGTCATTATAAAGTTACTTAAAATCAAATTAGTTTACATATAATCTAAAATGGATTTTTCAAAATAATTATTTGAGCCTATTTGATATTATATTTAACACTAACACAGTGAATTTTGTTATGTATTATTAAGAGTTAATTTCCATGTACAATGGGGCCTCGACTTATGATGCTAATCTGTTTCCAGAGACGGATCGTAAGTCGAAGCGATTTTTCCCATAAGAAATAAAGGGAATTGAATTAATCCGTTCCCCACCCTCCAAAATATTAACATACAAATACATTTTATACTGAATACAATGTTTTTTTCTAACTACAATACAGTACCAAAGTTTCTCTTACCTTTATGGAGGGCTCTTGATGGCGTATGGAAGATGGTGATGAGGGGGGAGGAGGAGAGTTGTTACTGTTTGGAAGGGGAGTCCCCTTCCATTATCACATCAGGCAGTGATGTTTTCTCTGGGGTACTCTCTCCTACATTTTGCCTGAATACCACTAGGACCTGGTTGTGATTCAGTGCTTGTTTGTCTCACTACAAATTTGTCAGGAGACATTTTGTTTTTCCCTTCGTTTTAACATTTGTCTGTAATGATGCATCACAGTGTCATTGAATAGGTTAAGACAACGACCTACTGCAGCTTGATTTGGGCGAGTCGTTTCAGCAAAGGTTTGCAATTCTTCCCATGCTGCACACATTTTCTTAATTGTTGAGGAAGAGACATTCTGTACTCTTGTTTCTGCTCTATGGTCATCCTTACATGGGTTTTCATATGTTGAGCCTTACCACTGACTTTCCTGGGACTCATGGCGTGATCTATAATAATTACTTTATTGTTCAAAATGCAAAAAATCACCACAGAAGCGGAATTTCTTATAGGCGCGATCGTCACTAAGCAGACAGTTGTAGTAAACTGAGGCAGGTCGGCCGCGTGACCGGGAACCACGCGCTCGGTCGACCCGAACGTGTACCAACAAATATCGGAAGTCGACGACACCATCGGATGTCGAGTCACATTTTTCAATGAAATTTACATCGTAACTCGAAATTATTGTAAGTAGGGGCAATCGTTTGTCGAGGTGTCACTGTACTGTGCTTACACTTGTTCACTTTTATGACAAATGCAAATTAGATACTTTCCTAATTCACATTATATAAATAAATACCCCAATCCCCACACACATGAAATGAAAGTGATGATGTTTTAGTATGTTCTGAACCCTTGTCAAGTCCATACTGGACAGGCTGAAATTGTCACTTTTATTTAATTTATGTTCATGCTGGGTTATTTGTTTCACTGTCACTTATGTGAAGAAATGTCCCAAAGTGACATTTATAATTTTATGTTTCAAAGAGCATCTATTTTGGCAACTACTCCTTGGATGTCACTATTGGACTCGTTATCTAGTAATAGTGTTGCAAATTATACAAGATTCATTTGACAGAGGTGTACACAGACTAAACATAACACTTCTTCTTTATACCTAACTCCTTTCTTCTTTATACCTAACTCCTTTCTTTGTAATGTACTTAACTCCTTCCTTCTTGGCACCCAACCCTTTCCTTCTTGATATCCAAGTCTCATTGTGTGACTTGCTATATTTTGTCAATCTGTGGGCAAGCTTCCATTCAAAGTTTGTGCACTTTTTCCAGTTTATTTATTGGCTTCTTGAGATGTATATTGCAATTTGGGTCTCACAAAGGTCGTGAACAATTTTTTAATATTTTCAATCTGGTGTCGGTGCTTCCAAGCTGGTGGTGGTGATGGTTGAAGACAGTGACTTGGCAAGCCAACTGGTAGCCAATGAGACGACTATTTGGCAGTCCCCATGATGACAAATAGGACTTGCCAGAGCTTTGAATTGACATGAATATACTTTCAAAAGAGTTCATTCTGGACTGAATATTCTCTTGTGTATCTAGCAAAAAATTTAATCCAACAGGGACATTTGAAAATGTACCTAATTCCTCTGGTATAGAATGTCCACCGACCCCTGATTGGACACGATTCTCTTCATTGGGCCGGTAGAATTGTTTTATATAGAGCAACCGAGTGGCCTACTGAAGAAAATTTTTCAATATACAGTACACTTGAAGCCCAACATGCCATAATATTTTTTGTATTTATTACAAAGTGGGGACATTGATCCTCAGAACTACCTCAAGGTAACCTCATTAGGGTAACATGAGGTAATGTTGCCTCATTATTCGTTCCAGCATTCTGCATTTCCTTCCCTTCTGCAGTGAAAAAAAATGGCTTTATTTTTGTACTTCTAGTTTGTTATATTAATAACTTTTCCTCTTCTGTAATTTCTAAAACAACTTCTTTCCACACATCATTCCATTACCACACTGCACATCCACTTTGGCATCAAAGCTATACCATATTTGTTGGATCATCTTAGTGAATATACCAACACCAAACTGACTAGTGCCTGTTATTATAAATAAGTGTATGATAAATAACATCAATAGTACAGGTCCAGAAGGCCTTGGATCTGTTATCCTGGAACTCTCAGAATTTGTCGGCCACACCTTTTAAGTAGTTTCAAAGCATTATATGACAAAGAGTGCTGGGAAGACGGGACACCACGAGCGTAGCTCTCATCCTGTAACTACACTTAGGTAGTTACACCTGTAGCCCTCTGCCGCAAATCTGTCATAAGTGATAGAAAAAAAATCTACACAGTACAGCTTAGTACTTGTCATTAAGATTTGAATGTTAGTAAATAGATAATGCAACCCACATATAAGAAAGGAAGTTACAGTGACATTGTTTAGGTACATCTTAGACCTTGATTAAGGTGTGACATGTCATGACTTGATGAAGTGTCCAGGATAGACACCCATTGTCATCACTTTCCTATAATTTCTAATGTGTGGGTTAGTTGTTACATTACTGTGCCTTATTCTCGGAGTAAACTGAGTTTATATTACAGAATATTTAATACATTTAAACTTAAAAGGATGATGTATTAGTTTCTATAACTGGCAGCGTTTTGCTCAACATCTCTCTTTCTCTCTCTCTTTCTCCATCAGGCTACAGACTTGGAGACCCACTTTATGAAGATGCAGATTCCTTGCACAGTGATGATTCTGGTGGCCAGCATGATGATAGTGATGAATTTGCAGATGATGAAGGAATGTCTAATGCCGATTCCTCTTCACAGGTAAAAATCACACACAAATCATATAACTTAAAACACTTAAAAAACATTTAAGTACTGTATTTGTTTTAGCAAACAGTACTCTTAACATTGTGGTATGATTATGTACAATATTATGACAGTATTAACAAGATAGCGAATTATGAAGTGATGGAAAAACAATAGATGGTGGTGATGTGCAAAGGGAGTGTGTAACAGTAGATGGGAAACTGGTACAACCTTGCTTACATTTCAGCCAAACAACTCCAAAAATAAATAACTAAGCAATGTTTTATTGTAAATTTGACTTATTTTTGTTCCTTAACACTATTGCGCGCAGTTCATGCGCACTGCAGAAATGACGTCATGCACCGTTCGGTGCGGGCGAGCGTGCGGCGACACCGAAAAGTGTATACTCGTTTCAGTTTTCTCACCTTAACTCTCGTGCTACGTCGTTCGTTTTGGTATCATTGTGTTCGCAATAGAATTCTCTACAGGGGTATATGCATATAAGATCTAAAAGCCCAGCGTGACTCCCCACAGCAAAGCCTAAAGTCGGCCAAGTTACCCGTGAACGAGCACCAATTGGCACACCTGCAGACTAATGTATGTACTCGTTCAGTTTGATAACATAAATTTTCGTGTTACGTGTTTCATTTTGGTATCAAATTGTTCACAATATAAAGATGCATATTTTAAAACTAGTCCCATAAAAATAGAACAATAAATGGAATTTTAACAAATATTTTAACTTTTGGACACTTTTTGAAAGCCGTCACCACAAAATTATATCTTTCCAGTGTTCTGACATAATTTTCGTTACGTCTTTCATTTTGGTATCAAATTGTGCACAATCTAAAGGCGCTCACTGTGAAACCACTCCCAGACTGATCAGATAAAATTTGAATTTTTTACAAATATTTTAATACCTGACGCGAGTGATAGTCGGCTGCTGAGAATCAAGAGAAAAATGAGTGACGAAGGACATTGGCAACAGAGTGCAGTAGTGGTAATGAATATTATATTTTAGGTATCTTGGTTATTTTATCACAGGTGTTTTAGGTTTTAAGGCTTTTCATGTATTTTACCTCTCCTTAATTCAGTTAGATACAACTGCACACAGGAGCTTAGTGTATCAGACTTTTTGCCATAGTTTTACAGTTTCACACACAGGCCTGGACAGAGGTGCTAGGGGGGGGGGGGGCAACAATACTGATGGAGCCTACTTGAATAAAATTGTTTGCCATTACCTTTTTTTGGTAAATCCTTCGGGTTCTTTTATTCTGTTGTGTTGTACTTGCATATATCATATGCACTGTATATACACTACATGTATATACCCATACATAAATTATATGCATTTAGCACTAATTATAAAAATACTTACTGAACAGTTTGAAATGGGGCAAACATTTCCCACATGGCCTGGGCCTCTTATCAGGTTTGTACGGCCCTCTTTACACATACAGTACTTTTATGTTATTTTTCAAGAGGAACCCCTTGTGCCGTCACTACTTTGTTTTAACGACTAGATCCTTGCATCAACAATACAGTACTTGGCAAGTATAGTTCAATAAAGATGGCTCATTCATTTCTTCATCTCATTAATTTACCCATATGTTGTGCTTTTCTCATGCTAATAAATGTTTATAACGTATGTGATATAGTTCAAGGCAGCACCTAATTCACTGACGTGGACTCTTAAGCACCAGGCTTTGCTCCTGGACAGCACGCGGGACTTGTGATCCTGTGGTCCTGGGTTCGATCCCAGGCGTCGGCGAGAAACAGTGGGCAGTTTCTTTCACCCTATGCCCCTGTTACCTAGCAGTAAAATAGGTACCTGGGTGTTAGTCAGCTGTCACAGGCTGCTTCCTGGGGGTGGAGGCCTGGTCGAGGACCGGGCTGCGGGGACACTAAAAGCCCCGAAATCATCTCAAGATAACCTCAAGATAGATCCTACTGTTTTGGTATTACTTATAGTAACGATGAGGACCATAGTATATATACCGATGTACAACGCAGTTAGAAAGTAGAAATCTGAACTGTTGAGTTGGACAAATCTGAAAACTATTTTTTTACTTGTGTTGCAAAGACAAACTAACCTAACCTACCTTCCTAGGCCTAATACATGATATCTGAGGTCTAATATAGTACATGTGTGTGCTATACTAAGCCTAGGAATATTTAAGTTTGTTTTTTAGCTTCATTTTTGTTTTAAAGAATTCCTTACTAGTCAGTATACTGTACTACTGTCTAAAAGCTAAGAACGTGCGAATTTGTGACTATTGACGATTGTCACAATAGGTACTATCTAAAAGGAGGATGGGTTGGAGAGCCATAGTTTGGTCCATGCCTTGCCCAGTGTCTTAAATTTAAGACATTGGGATTTAGGTGCTTGCTACTTCCAGTCTGTTGCCTGTTCAAAGAAATTTAAATTATTTTTGAAGAGGCATATCAACAGGAAGTAATCTCCCATTTAATCTCCCATTTAGTGACCAGGTAACTAAACATTGAGTATGCTCAATCTGCATACTCAGTTCATTTCATTTGAAATGCTGAAATAATTTTCTCAAATTATGCTGAAATAATGCATAATTTGAGAAAATATTGAAGCCATATGATGAAATTAAACCTACATCCCAAGACTTCCCAGGCACACAGATACATCATGTTCTTGTAATTTCATTGTGTAATGCATACATTGCTTCTTACCAAACTTCTAAAACAGGGGTATTGTTTGGGTGAATCACTATTCTCTTATCCATATCTCCTCTATATTACATGCAAATCCATGCCATTTTTGGACAGACTTTATACAAATATAAGTGTATCTTGAAAACACTTATCTGATTGGAAATACCTCAATCAGCTTCTTTTGTGATATTTCCAACTCCTTAATGCCCCTGTCTTTGCTGTCTAGTAATTAGTATGGTTCATGAGTCTATCAAGAGCCCTAAATTTTACTGACAATGAATTTATTTTATTTGGGTTTGCAGGAGTACCTTGAGGATGTTAATTACCTGGCAGACGATGAGATGTATGCTCAGTTTTTCACACCATATACTTGGAAAAATAAGAGCAAACCAGGTAAGAAAACATGTACTCTGTGTAATACAAAACTTCCATTGTCTAATTAGCTTTTATCAGAGGGTAGAAGGTAAATTTTATACCTGAAAACTTAATTAAAAAATAAAAATTCCATATGAACTTTCAATTTAAACTCTTTGACTGCTGAATCTGTGTTCTTCTGTAACTAGCTACTTCAGGCTATAATTTACAGTTCTTCTGTAACTATAAATTACAGCCTGAAGTAATCAGTTACAGAAGAACATGATTCAGTGGTATAGTTTGTCTGCTGGTTAGGGGGTCTGGTTCTATTCTAGTTTGTTAGATTTGCCCTTTTGGTCAACTGAAGAATGTCCCAGTTGGCACCTTTTCAGTGTCTGACTGACCTGGCTCCACTCTGGGATGTCTTGTTAGCCTCTTCCTTGGTCAGCGTTCTTGCAGTTATGCCTTCATGCTCCAATTTGTGCTAGGGTGGTCTCTGCTTTTCAATTGAGACCTTGTGCATTGTTTGTATTTTGTGATTTTTGCAACATGTAGTGTTCCTGCTGGGCCACAGCTGCCTGAGATAGTTTGAACTCTGCTTCCTGTGGTAGTGGGACTACACGTAGAGCATAGTTTTGCTCTGTCTCCTTCAAAGACCTTAAATACACTCTTTTCTTAGTTGTCAGCATAAGAATTGTAAGGTCGTTTGATTAAGACCCAATGAGTGCTCTTGAAAGATTGTAATGGTTAATTTGACGTCTTACACTAGCTATACTGTACATATACTGTTACTGTACTGTATAAGGGTATACTATACTGTTAACTTTGTATAAGTGAGAGCACACCTTCCTTGCTCTATGCCATGTGAGATAATACCAACTCATCCCTATTTCAGTCAAAAACCACCTAACGTGTAAAGTGCCTTTCAGTTTTCTGACACAAAAGCCCTTCACCAGTCATAGTATACCTGGTCCTGGGTTCGATCCCAGGCGCCGGCGAGAAACAATGGGCAGAGTTTCTTTCATCCTATGCCCCTGTTACCTAGCAGTAAAATAGGTACCTGGGTGTTAGTCAGCTGCCACAGGCTGCTTCCTGGGGGTGGAGGCCTGGTCGAGGACCGGGCCGCGGGGACACTAAAAAGCCCCGAAATCATCTCAAGATAACCTCAAGATAACCTACCCCCCAGCACAGTTACAATTGATTGGTTGAGCCCCAGTGTAGTCCTATGGAAGTTTGGCATAATTCATGGAGGTTTAGCACTGACGTGTAGTTTCTAGGGAGTGACCACAGGCCATGGGTGCTTGAGGCCAGTGCCCACCTACACCAAAAGCTCTGACATCAGTGCCAGCTAGGATCTCATCATTAAACATGAACAATTACTAACTAGTGGCCCACCGGCCTTCGCGGGTTTTAATAATGGCCTTCACGGGTTTTAATAATAATTTTCAATAAGGAATGCTTCTTATTAACATTAAGCATATTGGCTTAAGAAGTATGTCCTCAGTCGAGGCATTGATTATGCAGTTCCTCGTCATTTCCTATTCATTGAAATCTTTTCATTGTGATAAGTTATAGCAAAAATCACCATCTATCACACAAATGTCTTATCTTCAAAATTGATAGTCTTGTTTTGTGCTTCTATTGCAAATTTTGTGGTGCAATGTGTAATAATTTACAAATATAACAATAACAATTTAAAAATTTCTGTGTAGATACATATTCATTGTATGTTTTTAAGAAGTGATGATTTTGTGTCATTCATTTGATTATACAGTATTGCAAGTTGGACTTGGTGGTCAGATTCGGTGAGGTGGTAACTTCATACATACTATAATTTAATTACCGTTCTCAAACTTTATCATTTAATTACTTTGATATAGCAATTTTGCTCAAAAACAATATTATATCCAGTGGGCATAATATCCAAGAGTGACATTGGTTTAATGTTGAATCAGCATTAATTCAATATTAATGATGTTGATTAGCCATTGAATTGGCATTACTCTTGGGTATTGTGCCAACTGGGTAAGATAAGATATGCATGAGTATATCAATAGAGTATTTGGAAGAGTATAATATTTGTTCAATTCACTGGTATTATTGTCTTCTATATTACACAGAAGGAGAAGAAGACATTCCAGAGAGTAACAAGGTCTCAAGAATTTCGCCAGCTTCCTCGACTGCTCCTATAAGCAGTGGAGCGCCGGGAAGCTTGGTACAGATTTCAACTCCATCGGCACCGCGGCCAATCATCACCAACATCACTGCAACTCCAATGCCGCCAAATAGCCTACCACTGGATACGCAGCACGCATCACTGAGAAGAAAGAAGGATGCTCCAAATCATCAACCATTATATTCTCCCATCCTGGAGAAGGGCGAGGTTGGTCCATGACTCTAACATGATAAGTCTTAGGCTTGGGAAAGTGTGCATTTGTAAACTATGCAATTTACCGAAATGCTTAACAAGTTTGCTACTACATTAATGATTAAATATTGTATGTTTTTCATTATTGTATAGAGGAAACAAAGAATGGTAAGTACAGTAGCAATTTTATTATTGTTTAATATAATCTCACCATTTTCAATATTTTGATAAGACAACTTGTAAATAACATTAGAGGATATGCCTGTCTATAATTTATTAAGTATTGAGTACATTTCCATAATAGTGTCCGGTATATGTACATGTATATAAAAGCAAAGAAACTCTAGAACACAAGAAGCACTTAGGAAATTGAGACTAAACTATTCTTACAATTATGAATTCAGTAATAAATATATGCACAGAGTGTATGATAAAGGTGTGTAGGATATGGCATATGTATAGGGTTTAGCATACGTGCAGGATAACACAGTGAACTAAGGAAGATGTTATACAAAGAACAAAAATAATGCATAATTTAACTCAGGATTTAGAAGGAAGGAAATAAATAAGAGTACAAGGTGTAGAGGAGAGTGTACAAAGGTATAGAGGAGAGAGAAAGTGTACAACGTATAGAGGAGAGAGTGATTACAAGGTATAATGTACGTGTGTGTGTATTATTTATATATATATATATATATATATATATATATATATATATATATATATATATATATATATATATATATATATATATATACATACATACATACATACATACATACATACATACATGAGAGTGTGAGTGAGTGAGTGATTACAGGGTACAGAGGGGAGAGAATATAGTTGAAAACAGTATTTTGATATAACAGAAGATCTTTCTGACTGTATTGACGTTACCTGAATGTAATATTAAACAACTATCCCTGGCAATGCTACAGGCCCCTATCTGGACAGTTGAGGAGCATAGGTGCTTAAATCTGGTGCTGGTCTGAGGCAGCTTCCAGGTGGCCAGCTTGCAAAGATTTACTTTGTAGTGCACAATGAAATAAGAATGTAATGTATCCATGGGAAAATATTGAGGCCTTGTGGGTTCGTTCTGGTTGGAGAGTCCAGGAATGGGAATTTGATTCCATTACACAGATTCAATAGTTTTCCCTTTACTTTGCAGTATTTCTGAGGCTAAGTGTCACTTAAAGAAGGTCATTCAGGGTTGGATTAAGAAATATACAATGTTTCACTCCCCCCCCCCCCCAACTTAAGGCTTCTCGAGTGCCTTTGCAAATATTCATGCAGCATTGGGGAGTGATAATCCTTGCTGGGCTATTGTTTAGTCATGCCCTAGTTAGAGTGGGACATTACCTTAGGAAAAATTGAGGGATATGCTCAGGATCAAAATTTTCACATGCACTGAAAGTTCTACATCGTCTCCAGGATTGAATTTTTGGGTAAAACTGGGATCCTACAGCACATATTTGAAATAAAAAAACTTTTGAGGTATTTAAAATTAAATAAACTATACTATGGAATGGGAGTAAAGAATAAGATACTTTTAACTATGTAAGCTTGCTTTACTTGTATATATATATTTTTGTATGTAATGTACTGTACTGTATGTTATCAGCTAAGTAACCGTGATGGCAGCAGCAGCAGTGGCCAGTTGGGCAACCGTCCATTGTCTATATCCATCCCCAATATGATGGACTCTGCCTTGACCACTAACCCCATCACTGGCTCCCTCCATCGCCCACCTCAGGCTAGTCACTATTATGTTACTATTTGTAGTTTCATGCAGTCTCACTACGTTCTTGAGCAAATGGACTTTATAAAAGCAGTTTATCAATTTCTTTCCCCCATTCCCCAGGCCTGAATTCTTCAGATGTATTAAACGATACATCTGATAGGATAGCAGTAGATTACATACAATATTCTAAATTAAAACCATCTTGTAACTCAAATATTGTATATACATATTACCCAAAATAACGCTTTGACAGTGATCAGCTTCTATCTTGCACTTGCTTGCTAATTACCAGTGTCTGTGTGAACAAAGTTCAAAATAACAAACGATTTCATTCCTAGACACACACTGGAGGAGCCCTCGGTGGCTTCCCCCCTTCCCCACCACTGAGTCACATCAGACATAAGTCTTGTACAGTCTTCTGGGGACCAGAGCCAGAACCTGGCCTTCCCCCTCACAGAGATGCATGGAGTAGGGAGGAGGGTTATTATTGTTGTGATCACACTCGGTTAACATCCAGAAAGTCAGTGAAGCAGTACTGGAAACTTTATAGTTCATAGAAAATGAAACGCTGAAACAGCCACATGACTGAAAATAATTCACTTGTAGCAGTCGGAAGTTTCCTTCAAGCTTGCTACTGGTGCTCGCTAGGCTTAATATCCTCTTCAATGCCCTAAGTACTCAACATGGGCTTGATTCATTCATAGTTATTTTCACAATAGACACTCTTTCCTATTCCTAGGAGTTCTGTTTATTTGTAGATTAATGGTAATCGCTGTTATAATAGTGACCACTATGCACCATTATTCGCTACCTTAACATAGTTCCACAGTCACTTGAGTACTCATTCACGACCATTACACCAACATTTGTTACTACAGTACTCACCTGTGCTCTACCGTTTGTTTCCACCACTGGTTACATGGTGACCCCTCTTGGTGTTTAATGAAAAATAACATCACTGATATATGGTTCCCTCCACTGGTACCTCAACACCGGTACATGGTACCCTTCATTGGTACCTACCCAATGTTAACACTGTAATCCCTTGGAATTTCACTGGTAACACTATACTCTCTTGGTACTTGACTAGTAAGACTGTACTCCCTTAGTACTAACACTGTGGTCCCTTGGTACTTCACTGGCAACACTGTACACCTGTGATATTTCATTACACCACCTTGTTTATATCCCGAGATGTACAAAATAATAAGTAATCCTATAAAATGTTACATTTTACATCCAGTATGATTGTAGGGGGCGTTGGAATGTAAATATGCATGGGCGAAAATTAGAGTGCATGTCTAAGTATTCATTTTACATAAAAAGTACTGGAAATACACTCGTGATGAAAATATATTCTTAACCCTATGATATTTATTACAGGGTTTGACTGCACTTTCTCTTATGAAAAAGCCTCCCTCCGAGTCTGACTTTGAGCGATACAGCAGTACTGGTGGTGGTGGTGGTGGTGATGGTCACAATCTCATGGAGAAGTATGCTCAGGAAAATCTCAACATTCATACTCGTGGTCTTTTACGAAAAAAAGTTCCGGTTATAGATATGATTTCTTGGACAAAGGTACAGTATGTTTAAATGTTAGATTTTAGTGTGAATTTTGATATGTTACTGTCCTTGTATAGGTGTATAATTTTATGTAGATCTAATGCACTTAAGAACAAAATATTATAAATTTAAGATCCATTGTCAGGACAAACAGAAACTGTGAGTATACCTGGAGAGAGTTTTGGGAGTTCTTCTACTCCTCGACTTGTGATATCTTGGTCCAACAGGTTGTTTCTCGGAGAGGCCCGCAGGCTGCTCCAAGTACAGTAGTATGTAGTATGCAATTAAGTGTGTGTGTGTGTGTGTGTGTATGTAGTGGGAAGCGGGGGAACTGAATTTGACAGGGAAATTTGTTTGAAGAAAAGTTGCATCTTTTGAGCAAGTTAGGTTTCTTTTACTTAAATAATATTCTCTAAGGTGACATGGGAGGTCCGGAGCTGGCGTTGGAGGAATCATGATCATGATCTAAGGGTGACATATTGGACACTATCATAACAAGAGGGGGGACCTTCTCCATTTAGGGATTGGACACGTGTAACGTTTTTATTAGACATCTCACAAGTTCTCAATATGTATTAGAAAATCCTGAAGGAGCAATGTTTAACAAAGAAATAGAGTAATTGGAGATAGTGTTTCATCTGCAAGGGTTTTATTAAGTCTTTTGTGGTACACAAGGCTAGTGCTTATAAACTTCTTTGAAGGCCAGTGTCTTATTCCCAGTCACAATACTGGAACACCAGTGTCTTATTCCCAGTCACAATACTGGAACACCAGTGTCTTATTCCCAGTCACAATACTGGAACACCAGTGTCTTATTCCCAGTCACAATACTGGAACACTAGTGTCTTATTCCCAGTCACAACACTGGAACACCAGTGTCTTATTCCCAGTCACAATACTGGAACACCAGTGTCTTATTCCCAGTCACAATACTGGAATACCAGTGTCTTATTCCCAGTCACAATACTGGAATACCAGTGTCTTATTCCCAGTCACAATACTGGAACACCAGTGTCCGATTCCTAGTCAAAATCAGAGTCAAGAAATTCTTCCTATCCTTATGGAATGCTGGAGTAAGGTTGCTTGTGTTTCAAAATACTTGGCATTATTGACATTATGGACCTTATAGGCATTATAAACATTAGCATTATGGACCTTTGAGAAGACATTATTTCCCACCTGTATGGCCGCTTTCAAAATTTGATGCATGATACAGGGTACAGTGGCCAATGTGTTTCATTGACAGTCACCTGGTGTGATGCATTAGTTACTCCTCACTGAGAAGTTTCTTCAGTGGGGTCACAATGCTGACTTAGTGTCCTACTTCACTGTTCATCAGAATATCTGGATTTTTTTCAAACTTATCTACAGTATTTACTTTAACACATTTCCTCAATTTAAACATTACAGTTCATGCTGTCACCCTGTAGCTACCATTCATCATGTAATAGATACCTAATTCTTTGGGTACAGAATTACTTTAATGGAGGCAGGTACGCATGTAAACCTGTGACTATTTATTGACTTTCTCAAATCACAATAATCTTCTAATCACATTAAAATTTAAATTGACTCTGTTTTAATGTGAATTTTTCATTCACCTTATAATTATCATTTCAGGACCCAATTCGGAAACCAATGTTGGCAACTTTGGACAAATCTGTAAAAAATCAAGCCTGTGAGCTTTTCAGACTGGTTCAAATCTACATGAGTGATCGGAAACCTAAACCTGGAATGACACTTAATTCAGTGGGCCTAGATATTGTCAGTATGTGTTATAATTCCCTTGGACTTAGGGATGAACTCTTTGTTCAGATCTGCAGACAAACTACAGAAAATCATAAAAGGTTAGTACTGTACATTTTTAACTCGGAAGCCACTCTGCTCTCTGAAATTATTGGAAAAGCCAATCTGTAAATTTTCAGTCTGGACCTGTCCTCCTCACGTGTTCAGTTTTCAGAAACTAGATTTAGTTTTTCAGGTGGCTGAGCACATGGCCACTGCACCAAGAGTGTTTCAATGAGACCAGACTGTTGTTTTTGTGGTGCGCCAGTGGCCACTGAAGCTTGCTCGCTCTCTCTCTCTCTCAATTTTATTCTGCAAGAAATACTGACCATTTACCACCTAAGAGGAAATGTGTGTTGAGCTTTCAGTACAAAGTAAAGCTTACAGGAAAAGTGGAATCTACCATCCTTAGTTTGCGTATAACAAATGAAAAGTCAACAAAGCCATTCATTTTTCATACTTTGTAGGCTAAAGATAAGGTGTCTGTTATTCTCAGAGTAAGAGTGATGTATTAATGTGGAAGAGGTATGCCATCATCAGACTAATGTTAAAAGTGTTGATGGTGCTGTTTGGAAGTGGTACAAGCAAACACAAGGGGAAACAGACACCAGTGGTAGAGAAATTGGTTCATATGACCAAGTGTCATATGAATCTTCATAAAAAAGTGAACATTATCAAGTCATATAAATTGTCATCCACATGTCCGTGGAAATAAGTATTCCATTCACCCGGGCTCTAGGTTACTAGCTCGGTCAATAGAGCTTCGGCCTCACACGTGTGGGGTCCACAGTTCCAGTCTCCTAGAGCCCAGGTGAATGGAAGGATTATCAAGCCATGTGTACATAGTGGTGGATAGCTAAGGAACTTTAAAAAGTTGCTATGGTATTGTGTGAAGATACACAGGGAGAAGCAGTTACCTGCCATACAAGGTGCAGAGTAGTATACTGTACTGTATTTCCAAATTTAACCCTCAATATCTGGCTCAAGTTATAACCCTCATGTGTGGAAAATAGTCTAGGTGGAAAAAAATTAAAAGGTAAAAAATATTTGTTTTCCTTATCAAATTATTAATTTGGATTCAAAACAGGAAAAAGTAGAAATAAACTGAATATTTATTAAATTTATTTCCACTTTTAGGAAATTAAAGTTTAAAAGTTATTTAGGAAATTTCTAAATAACTTCAGGAAGAGAGAGAGGGGAAGGTGACTGGGGTATCTGGAAAGAGGTTTTCTTAATATTATTTTTCCATTACTGACCTGTGAGTGACTTGGAAATGGGATAAAATAGATAAATCAGAAGTTAAGGTTGTGATCATCATCTAGCCAGCAATGTACGGGCTGTTAGTACACGAAGATATAGAATATAATTGTATTGAAAATGTGGTCTAGCATATAGGCCAAAAATATGAGGTGTTGGGTAGAGTAAGAAATGTTTGATTATGGTTTGGATATGCAGAGAGGATGGTGCAGATGGGATTGTGGGGGATTGTTTAAACAAAGTCGGACTAACATTACATATAAGTTGGCTCCATTGGGGCACAAGGAATTGAAATGGCTAGTGAGAGAACAATGCTTAGATAAGGCTGAGGCTTTTCTATCATGTTTACCCTCACAGAATGGAAATTCCAGGTAAAAACAGGTGATTAATTCAAACTTGTATCAATAGCAAGGAAATCACACTATTTTTCTATATAGAAAAAATACAGCAGTTACTCTGTAGATACAGTAATTGTATATTATATAAAGCCACTAATAATGCAGTATTTCAAGCATATGCTTTTATATCACACCCTATTTGTGTTTATTCTATTCACTATTCTGACAAATCACCTCATTTGTTATGAAACTCAGTCAATCAAATATCTGTTCTTGCTTCTGCAAATGACTTCTACATTTATTGTTTATTAATTTGTCATTTTATTAATACAGAGATAGTTTACGACGAGGTTGGGAGCTTCTAGCTATCTGTCTCGCATTCTTTCCTCCATCGGATAAGTTTGGACCCTACTTGGCTGGTTATATTGCACGACATTGTGATCCTGCCTATTGTGCCATGTTCCCTGATGTCTCCAAATGGCCTATCCATATTCAGGTAAATAGATTAATGCTATCAGACAAATTACTTATAATAATATGTTACTGCAATTAAGTTCTTCCACTGCATTTTCTACAAATCACCATTATTACAATTACTCCATTCCCACCAGCCCAGGAAAAATAGCATTTAGTGTAATGAAATATTCATTTATGGGCAGCAACTCGGTAGCTTCCCTAAGCTTGTGGCACTGGCTCACTAGGAACATACAGAATATGCCAGGTTTCCTGATTTTACCCGAGAAATGTTAGGGTTAGTGGCCATCGTCGAGGGCCACTAACACTAGTGGCTTTGACGAGGACAGGAATTCGGCAGCTTGTCGAAGGTCCCCTTCCATTTGCCTTCATCTTTTCCAGGTATATTTTAAAACACAGTTTTGGCAGTTACAGCTTTGGCGGGTAGGCAGTTCCGTGCATTAATAACCCTGTGGGTGAAAAAGCACCTCCTGTTCTCAGTCCTACATTGTGGCTTGTTGAGCTTTAAACAATTGCTCCTTGTTTGTGTTACATCTGACCTTCTGAAGAAAATATCCGGATCAACATTCTCTAACTTGTTCAGTATTTTAAAAGTTTCAATGAGATCTACCCTGCCATGCCTGGTTTGCAGTGTTGTTAGCCCTGTGGCCTTCAGTTTCCATGTTTCCATCTTCCTTCCTCTACAGTATGGAAAGATGACATGGAAATCAATCACCCTCCAAGCAGTGTTAGGTAATACTAACATTCTTTAACAAAACTTTGAAATAACTCAACATAGTACAGAACTGCCATCCCAAAGTGGTTGCCTGAGTGACTTGGAGACAGGAATTGTGAGGCAAGAACCCCACTCTCGAGCCCATGCTACTGTATCAACAAACCGAAAAAAATGTCACTAACAAAATTCTGAAAAAATAATTAGGAAAATTAATATTGAAACAATTGGAAAGAGTAAATTCTGTATCAAAGAGACCATGGATTCAGATGGAAAATCATATCTGACAAACTTGTTTGAGTTCTGTAACCGTCACCAAAATAAGGCAAGTGAACAAGAGTATTTGTAGATTGCATCTTTCTTGACTGTCACAAAACATTTGATAAAGTTCTTTACAAATGACTAATGCACAAGATGGAGAGACAAGCAGGAATAACGGGGAAAAAACACTGAAATGGGCAAGCAAGTGCCTAATGTATTGGAAACAAATGTTCATAGTCAGAGAGGATATGACTGGCTGGAGAGGAGTGGAAAGTATTGGTCCCTTGGGTATCTGTTCTCCAACCATTGCTTTTTTTCAAATTATTTTAACAACAACCAGAGGCTTTGTTATCTACAAACATCGACAGCTTGTTCATACCAATGTTTGTAGATAATGCAATGCTAATGAGTAAGAACTGAGGTCTTTAGAGTGCTGTAGGAAGACCTTGATAAACTTTAGAATTTTGTGTTAATTTTCTACCACAGATGTGGCCATTTATTTACATTGCTAACCACCATGTATACATTTTCTTCTGTCCTCCATGGACAGGGTTAGAGAAATGTACACTTACTCATCTCATCATGAAAGAGTAAAACAAGCTGTACTGTATTTTCTTCATTGATTTTGAGGACTCTTAAGGATATGTAGTCCCTAATGTGGATCTTTAGAAATTAATATGTTGCAAAAAGTAGGCTACTTTGGTTACTTAATACCCTAGACACTAAAAAATAATTACAACATTTTTTACATATATTGTCCAGTGCTTCAGTTACAAACATCATTAACAGGTCGCGCACTATGCTGGAGTCTGCATGAAACGCCTAGAAAGAACGACAGTCAATGCAAAGAGACAGCGATTGAGAAAGCCCACATTAGAGGAAATTGATTTGGCACGCTTGCATATTTTCCGAGCATCAATGTTTGGTGGCACAATTGAAGAAGTCATGGCTCTTCAAAGAGACAGGTAAGAAAATTACACATTATACGCTATTTTATACCAAACCATTGAGGTTTGGTTATTTGCACTAGGTATTTCAATATGTTGCTGCTATGTCTTCAACTTGTGAATGAATGAAGATACGTATACAGAAACTGTAGTGATTGGGGAACAATTTCTATATAGTATATCATTATATACAGTACAGCATACAGGTATTTATGTATTTCACAGATACCCACATCGACGATTGCCTTGGGTTCAGACGACACTTTCTGAAGAGGTGTTGCGGCTACAAGGAACAAATACAGAGGGAATATTTAGAGTTCCTGCTGATTTTGATGAGGCAAGTGATTCAACAATTTTATGTCAACTTTGTAAATTAAACAATGCAAGGATACAGTTTTATCGAAAATAACATTAGAACAGAAATTGTGATAATTGCATTTAGAAAATATTTTGTGAGTGCTGAAATAAAATAATGTCTATAAAGTAGAAGATACAGTAAAAAAAAAAGAGAGAGCTTTGTCTTCACACGTGTGGGGTCCACAGTTAGAGACCTATACAGCCCAGATGAATGGAACTGTACATTAAGTTGTGGTTCATCTTCATTATCATGATCTAACATTCCAAACTGACCATTCACCCATATGGTCTTTTGTTTCATGTCCCACTGATGGACTTTATAGATCCAAATTACTTCTCAGGGTTTTGGACATTTTTATGAGTTTTCTACCTTGTTTTTGCAGGTCCATCAACTAAAGCAAGTAGTTGACCAATGGGAAGTGGGAGACTGTGGTGACGCCCATGTTGCTGCTGCCCTCTTGAAACTGTGGTACCGTGAACTATATGAACCTCTAATACCCGACTCCCTCTACCAGGCAGCCATTAACGCTCATGATGACCCCTCACAAGCTGTTGCCCTTGTTAATAAACTTCCTGAAATTAACAGACTTGTGCTATCTTATCTAATCAGGTTAGTACATTTACTTTTTAATACACAAAGAACTTAAAATGTATATATTTACTCTATCTATATCTGTAAAAGAGAATGTTCATTTGAGGTTGGAGGCCAGACGCTGGGGCTAGCCTCACCAAACTTTGAAGGGTGACTGGTGGTTGTTTGGGGATAGTCATAGGTCAACCCTCATGAACCCCTTTGCATTATAAAGCAAATGATACCGATTTCCAATTTCACTAAATACCAGACTCCATTCTCATTAAGATTTATTCAGTATTTGCAAAATGATGAATATACTACATGTACCCGGATGGGGTTTTGGGAGTTGTTTTACTCCCTAAGCCCAACCGAGGGCCAGGCTTGACTTGTGAGAGTTTGGTCCACCAGGCTGTTGCTTGGAGCGACCCGCAGGCCCACATACCCACCACAGCCCAGCTGGTGCAACACTTCTTAAAAAAAAAGTTTCTTCTTGAATACTTCCAGTTTTGTTCTGGTAATATTTCTTATATTGTAATTGTTGGGAGGATATTAACCACTGTGATGTACCAAGTTTATTGTGACATTCCCCTATGCACATAAAATCAAGTGTTTGCCAATTTTTTTTTTTATCTTTGTAAAATGATAAAATCCCTTCCCTGAAGATGTACATGTAAAAAAAATAAATAAAAAAAATCCACATACTTTGGCTATGGGGACGTGGAGAAGGGGGCGTCATGGGCTGGTCACCCTGTGCGTGAAGCTCTCAGAAGTGGTTGCGTGCGCCATTCAAGCACCGCGAGTTGCCACAAATACATTTTCAATTATTTGTTCTATGTATTTCCAATGCGGTTTTATTTGTTTTGTTTTTTATCATATATGATGCATATTTGTGTCCTTTACAATATGTATACAGTAGAATGTTCATAATGTTCCATAGAACTGTGATACATGTGTCAGTAATGTGTCCACAATAAATGTTTATTATAGCAATATTACTTGTTAATAATTCACTAAAATTACAATATGTAGTTTCACACACTATTTACACAGTAACACGGTATTATACACTCAGTACTTCAGAAGTGAGTGATAATCAATGAAGTAGTCCATGGTGCACAGTGCGACTTTGCTCTCGATGCACCAGGTACAGATAGATTTTCGCTTTCCGTTTCTTCATTCTGTGTGCTTGCTAATAATGCACTCACGTACACCCTTGGCTTTAGTACCTGTAGGTGGTATGTAGCCAAGCTTGTGAAGCATAAAGTAGTGTTGAAAAGATTATAGGGAAACATCAATTTGTAAAGTAGTCTTGAAAAGATCGCTTTGTAAGGTCCCTCACTGGAAGAGATTCAGCCATCCTGAAAGAGATTCAGTCAATCAGGAAAAGATTCAGTCAATCAGGAAGAGATTCAGTCAATCAGATAGAAATTCAGCTATTCTTGAAAATATCTATGGAAAACACCACCATGGAAGCCCCTAACACTGTTCTATGCTACTTGCATAGTAGCATAGATCTATGCAAGTAGCATACATCTATGCTACTTGCATCAGATGCATCATCACAACCCAGAAAACGATTCATCTATGTATCATTTATAAAAATTGGAGATGGCATAGGTGGACAAGAGTGGCGCTCAAAGCTCCAACTGGATACTCTCCCTATATCGTCCTCATCGGTGCTGTATCACTTGCATCCGATCTTTGTGTTAGGTCCTTATTGTGCCTAGCTTCATCAATATCATGACCTTTATGTTTTTTCAAACAATAAGATCTGAATTTCACTGACAAAGAGTGATCTTTCAACACTGAGTCAGACAGGTGTTTGGGAGCCAGAGGCGCATGCACCACCCATGGTTGCTCACTCAGTACTAAGCCAGCCAGCAGCCCTAGGACATTCTGGGAATTGTTTTTCCAAGATGACTGCCTCTCACTGGAGGTCCCAAGAGTCCATTTCGTACACAACCTACCGCACACGCGCTTTGAATGGGTATGAAATATTCAAAAAAGTGTTTTCTCGATTGACAGTTTCGCACCGACCAAGTTTTCTCAGTTGGTGCAGCACCAGTGGTTAAACAATATGGACCCATGTTTATACAGTGTTTTCTGATTGTCCCTATGACAACTATTCTTCACTGGCTCTATTCTGCAATTCCTTCCATATTGTTCATTCCAGCATGTTTTTTTTTATATTGTGCAAATTCTGAACTTGGCTCTCCAATATTTTCCATGTGTATATAATTTGATACCTTTCTTGTCTTCTTTCTAAAGAGTATATTTTGAGAGCATTGAGATGATCCCAATTGTGTTAGTTTGTCTTATGTAGTTTATATATTAATGAAGACTGCATATTGAAGAGGGTTACTGTTTAGGAGAGAGGTGGGTGGTGGTGAGAGGGGGAGGTGGGTGAGGGGGGGGTGAGAGGGGGGGGTGAGAGGGGGGGTGAGAGGGGGGGTGGGTGAGAAGGGGGGGTGAGAGGGGAGGGAAGCAGTTGACTTTGAAAATTTGTAGCTCTACGATCAACTTGCAGCAAGTATTGAGTGAGGATGACTGTGTGTAGTTCTGATAGTTACAATGATGAAGGCATATGTAGTGAAGGTGATTACAGTGAAGATGATGTAATTGTTTCAGTGAAGGTGTGGTCTCTATCTCTCCAACAATGATGGCTACCCACTAATATTATACATTTAAATAACCTTGGTGTCTGCATTTCATTGGTTATTAATTGCATAAGTATATTGTTATATTAATGTTCGTTTCTCGTTTCAGATTTTTACAGTATTTTGCCCAACCGGATATTGTAACGTCTACCAAAATGGATGCAAGCAACTTGGCAATGGTGATGGCTCCAAACTGCCTTCGGTGTACTAGTGATGATCCCCGTGTTATATATGAAAACACAAGGAAAGAAATGGCCTTTATACGTACTCTGATCCAGCACCTGGACACGACCTTCATGGAGGGTGTTGTCTGAGACTGGCATTTTGTGGTATAAGGACTAATTATGCCATTATCTGTCACCTTATACCACAGAGCCTATCAAGAGATATGTGCATTGCTGGTAATCACTCATACATTTATAAAAGTATGCAGAATAAAAACAAAATTTGCTGTGGCAAAGCGTCATATAAGATATAAAGAAGCCTTTATTTTCTTGGACAGTCCATAAGTCAAGAACATTCATGTGTCTGTACAGGGGATGTATGCATGGAGAAGCATGCTATGGATGCCACATGATCTTGGTGCTTGTCTCTGTCTTACCTCGTAGGCACAGGTTACAGAGACTTTTGAAGGACCCCAGAATTAAGAGCAAACTCCCTTTACAACATTTATATCACAGGCTTATGAAATGCATAACAAAATATAATTAGGATCAGATTTTGAGCTCATGAGCATTTTGATATTGATACACAGTACCAAAAGAAAAAAAGTTTAGGGTTTGGTCCTAATATCTGGGTAAAGACTGTGATTTGATGTCCATTGACTTATTTTAGGTTGTGTAAAAATGCTTAAGTATGTTTTGTATGATTCCAAATAATGCAAACAATATCTAATTTATTTCATTAATCTGCAGTTATGAATTTTGAATACAAACAAAAACAAATTATAATTTAATATTTATAATTGTTCCTTATCACAGTACAGTACATAAATTATATTTATGTAATGATAATTTCATACCAACTTTTGTTTTTATATGTAACAAATTGCTACAAAAGGCTTACTGTAGTGCCTGTATTTTTTTTTCTTCAAAAGTTCAAGAACTATCGGCTAACATTCCAAATTGAGAGCGAGCCGAGTCACACTCATTACAGGACTTCCAGGGATCCCTCACTTAGTGGAGGCGTCTGGCCACGTTAGTAAATGTTTAAATGTTAACATTTTTCAGATACTGATTAGGCAAGTAATTGGATTTCTGATATTCAGAATATTATTAGTACCTGTGAGAAGATAATTTAGAATTGTTGTCTAACAGTCAACCAGCGAGATCTGATATGATTTCAATTTGCGTACTTTCTGTAAATATTGTAACAAAATTAGAATAACAATGGCATCACACAGTGAGGGAGATGCCTTACGGTCGGTCAATGATCATGCAGTTGGTGTTCCAACTGCACATAACATGGTCTTGAAACCCAATGTTCCTCTACCACACAGCTTAAACAATAAGGTGAAACTTTACGTCCTGAGTGAAAAATGGACATGCCTATTATCTAGTCTTCAACTTGTATAGTATTTTTTTCACAAACTTCCTTGTGCCAACTCGAACAAATGAAAAACAGATCAAAGCTACTTTGTTTGCATTTGTTACAGGCACACACATGCTTTTGTTAAATGACTTGATATAGTTAAAATGTTATTTTTTATACCATGTTGACAACAGTTTGTTACAACCTTATGTAACACATTCTTTGCTACTTGTTCTGCAAAATATTGTACATGAATTTTAAGATAAAAGAAGTATAGATGTTTATGAGTATGATGTGGGATGATAGTCGGATGGTGGTATTTTTTATATACTACTTAACTATTCTAAGGCATTTAACTATGTAACCATATAAGCCAGGCAATCATGTAAATGACAAGGACAGTACACTTGAGCCAAGAAAACTATAGGTTATTTTTCTGGATTTTTTACAAAGAGACTCAAGTCATGCATATGAGGGGAATTGAGTGTGTATTTGGCACATCCAAGTGCTAAGGTGCAATGCTTAATAAGCAGCATTTTTGACTACTAGAAATAACAGTATTAATTATAATGCCATGTTCTTGTAATTAAATGATGGTTATGCCAAGTCAGCAGGAAACGTATAACAAACTGGTTAATATCGTATTTCTTCTTGGATGGCATTTTTTTTTGCTTTCCTATTTGTGAATAGTCTTATTACTTGATCTCTAACTTTATAACATTTATATAAATATCCAACTGTTAATTTTCTTTCATTATAAAAAGCAACTTTTTCCCAAAATCTTCAGATATACAAGAAATTATTTCTGTAGTCCAGAAAAACTTATTGAATATGGCTGATGGCTGTTGATTGCTTCAGAGATTGGTGTATGACTGCTGTGAAGCAGCATAAGCTAGTTGCTATTGCATTTAGAGCATAAATGTGGAATGTACTGAATAGTTTAGTGTCTATTTAAATGGGGTTTGATACCTTGTCATATATAGGCCAACTTTGCATCTTTTTACATCTTATATGTGCCTCAAAAAAAATAAAGCACAATTTCTTTTGTACAAATTTTATCAGATTTGATGCATCTAAGTCTTCTTTTTGCCTTTGGCTTGAGCACTGGTAGCTATGCAGCTGGAAATTATTTAAAACTCGTTATTTCTGACAAGGCTTGTATAATCATTTTAATTTTGAAATATATACAGATGTCCTTATGTAATATACATTGATATTGTATAGCTGTATTTCAGAATGTTAAAAACATTTAAAATCATTTGTATCATATGAATATTAAAACCTGTATGCTAGTTTTATTGTTATTTTGACCTAAATTTTGCTTCATCAACAGTCCATGTGCCAGTGATAGCACACACTTTAGAGATTTTGTCAGGGTTTGAACCCAGGGCAAAGAAGGGGTCACTGGGCACCACTCCTAATTTTGCTCCTGTTCACCCAGCAGTAATTTGGGGCAGGGTTATAAACTAACTTGTGAGTCATGGTCCTAGGAAAACTATTGGAGTAATTCTTAATATTAGCAATGGGAACAGAAAACTAACCATGCTAACAGGAGTCATAAATCATTTGCTCATGTACCCATCTTGAGACAAACAAAAAATTCATTTTAACCACTGTAAAATGTCTTCTCTGTCTCTGTCTGACTCTCAATATTACTAATAACACAAAGACACTTTCTCTTATTAATTATAGACATGCACAAAATAGAATAGGTCCACAATGAAAGGAAAATAGAAAAGCACAAGAGAATGTGTGCCGTGTATTTTCAGCATGTTTAGGGATACGGGATTTAAACAGGGTTGTGTGTGTTGTCTGAAGACCATTCATTATAGTTCTGATATTTGCTTTGTGGTGATGGGCTTGTTAAATAAGATTAACCTAGTTGAACACAAGACGAAGTTAAAGAAAGTTCAGAGGTATTCCACCAGGTTAGTCTCCAAGCTGAGAGGCATGAGATACGAGGAAAGATTACTAGAGTTAAACTTCACATCACTAGAAGATGAGTTAGGGCAGACATGATTACCATCTACAAAATTCTCAGAGGAATTGACAGGGGTAGATAAATAAACTATTTTGCATGGTGGAACATGAACAAGGGGACAATGGCAGAAGCTTAATACCCAAATGAGCCTCAGAGACATTGACACTGAAAAAATTACTTCCTGAATAGTTAAATGGATTAACTAGAAAGTGATGCAACGAAGACAGACTCTATACACAGTTTCAACTGATAGAGCCCAATAGGCTCAGGGACATCAACAGAAGTTGATTGATGGGCGAGAGGCAGGACCATAGACCTGAAACTCAACCCCCGCAAGCACAATTAGGAGAGTACCTTCCCTGGCACCCTTCCAACACACACTCCCCATCCCCCCCCCCCTATGACACACCCTCCCTCTCTCTCTCTTGATATTGTAACCATCTTCCCAGCACACTTCCTTCATCACTATGACCAAATGGTTGTGCCAAGAATGCAAATCTGTCATCTGAACCTACATTTATTGTGTCAGTATCTGATTACACTAATACTTAACCAAAGGTTAAAGTCTACTGACTTGGGAGAGAACATGTCCCATCCACCGACTTCAAGAAGGTGGTGTATTGGGGGTGACTTGCCCAGAGGGAGGCATGGGGCTGACTGCAACCACCCTATGACACCCAATAAAATTACCATTAATTCTGCACAGTTTAATGAGACTAGTCCCAAGCATCTTGTCTCAAACCTTCGTCAGACAATCGGACATTTATATTATAGATGAAGTGAAGTGAAGAGTAGAAGCAAATGGAAGGTGAGGAGACCAAGGGATTTATTGTGACTACATATATTAGTTTGACTATGATTTCTAAGATTCAATGTTGCTAAGCCTCTGAATTATGGCCAAGGTGATTGAGTAAAATATATAAAAGATTGTTGGGTCTTCTGAGCAGGGAAGTAAATGCAAAAAATTCTAATGAAATTCAGTTGCTATAGTAGACTAATAAAACTGCTCTTAAATCTTAAAGTGTTAATGGTTTTCATTTCAGTGAGGCCATCAATATTTATTATATTGTCATAAAACATCTACTAAATAACTACTGTATATAAAACAATTTTTTTTTCTACTCCTCTCTTCCTTTGATGAAGATTTGACTGACCTAGATCTAATTTTACACCTTACACACCGCACGCATATGTGGGAGGAGGCTATTTACTTAACAAGATGTGTCTGAAGCATTCAGCTCAATTAACTCCCATTGTCNATCATCCTGTCCTTTACTCAACTACTATGACAGAATCACAGAAGCCTTAGAGGAAAAGCAAAATGCAGATGTTGTATACACCGATTTTGTAAAGGCATTCGAGAAATGTAACTATGGAGTGATAGCCCATAAAATGAGATCAATAGGAATAACGGGAAAGTGGGGCATTAGATTTCAACTTTCTGTCAACCAGAATGCAGAGAGTGACGGTAAATCAAGTAAGATCGAGCCTAAGTGCAGTGGAAAGCTTTGCACTCCAGGGCACAGTCCTTGCACCACTTTTATTTCTCATTCTTATCTCTGATAGACAAAAATACTAGTCACAATATTATAGGGTTATCGGTTGTGGTTCTTGATAGTGGGAAGGAATGCCGCACAAAACAGGTGTGGCTTTCTCTTCTTTATTATAAAATATATAAATATCTGCTGGCCACGAGATAGCCAGCGAGAGGGTGGATGTGTACAGCCCTGCTGCTGTTGATGGTCTGGTCATGAACGTGTTTTCACACTGCGGGTTGCTAACATCTGCAAGTTTTCTGATGCTGCTGTTGACTGAGATCGGATCCGCTGATGAGTTGCACTCGATGAGTGAGCTCAACAACCATACGTCCAACACTGCTTGGCACGCTATCATCGGCATCCTCGACGATCTGCTTGACGAACTTCTTGGTTGTGTACCTAACTAATATTTATGTATAATTTATCTATAGTAGCCTCAAACAAGCTTTGAGATATCCAACACCGTGTAGGCTACCTCGTGAATCCCATATAGAATCTGTCAAAGCTGATTTCAGTGCACTTCACTAATTTCAGTTCAGTTTCAGTAGCTTATCTAGTCATCTGCCGAAAGCTTTGCACGTCTCATCAGGGATCATTACTGCAGTAGCTATTAGGCGAGCAATGTCAAAGGAGTCACGATCGACAGCTGATGCATATCTCTTACAATAGAATTTGTTAAAATAGGACAAATTCTCAATTTACTTTAAGTCGTATGATTCTGCCACGAGGTGTGCATCTCCGGTTTTATACATGTAGTCAAGGGTGGAGGTTGCCATACTGATAAGGTCTGCATATGTGAAAGTAGTACCCTTGCCCTGTACTCTAGCTTCTACACTAGAGAACCAAGATTCCAGAATGGCTGGATTCTTTCCACTAAATGGGTTTATGTCAACAGACTGGGTAAGAACCATTACGGTGCTCAAGTTAGGACCCGCTGCATTTGAGGATTGAACCCTGTTTGATACCGAGTCGCTGTTGGCTGAAGACTAAATAGTATCTAAGCTACCATGAGATGAGGGCAATCGTGTATTCTGAGGCAATTCACTGGCTAACAGCTTTAAGTTACTCTCAAGAAGCGAAAGAGACCAGAGACCATAGAGGCAGCTGTGCAAGTGAGGCCTAAGTGATCTGAGACGATATAGGTAGTCCATAAGTCACTTGAAAGTTTATATTGTGCCTATAGTAGTCTACAGCTTATTCTACTAAACAAATAACACAGGGTACTTAACAAGAGCTGAAAGGCTGTTGGTGCTGCAGTCAATTCAACGTGGTAGGGATGATCAGGTCGTCGCAGGGGCATTAGAAAGGGGCTGGACATGCTAGTACATGTGGTACACACTAGTACACTGTAGTGTCACCAATGTCAGTCACGACAGTGTCTGTTACTGATGTCACTAGCGAGGTCACACACGGTGAGTTGCTGGCTGCTGTGCTGTAGCTGCCGTGCTGTAGATGCTGTGCTATAGATGTGATCCCACCGCTGCCACCATTATTATAGGGTTATCGGTTGTTGTTGTAGCTTTCTTGATAGTGGGAAGGAATGCCGTACAAAACAGGTGTGGCTTTCTCTGTTATAAATATATAAATATCTGCTGGCCACGAGCTAGCCAGCGAGAGGGTGGATGATGTGTACAGCCCTGCTGCTGTTGATGGTCTGATCATGAACGTGTTTTTGCACTGCGGGTTGCTAATATCTGCAAGTTTGCTGATGCTGCTGTTGACTGACATCGGATCTGCTGCCGAGTTGCAGTCGATAAGTGAGCTCCACACACATGCATCCAACAGCTTCGTGTCATCCTTTGCAGATGATACAAAAATCAGCATGAAAATGGCCACTGTAGAAGACACTGAAAAACTACAGGCAGATATAAATAATGTATTCGGTAATATTTGTAGGCAACTGAAAATAACATGATGTTTACCGGTGATAAGTTCCAGGAGTATGGAACTTATCACCAGGAATACATACTGCCCCCCGGAGTATGTATTCTGTCCCCCCGAGTATGTATTCTGTCCCCCCCCCCCCCCCCGGAATGCTATACGATCACGAGTTCTCCCAAAACACCCTTTTCTTCCTTATTCTAAGGTTTTAAGACTCAAATTGTTGCACGAGGACACTGGCCGTACACCAGTGCCACCACAAGGAAGGCTTGGCAGCAGGACAGTGAGGCTCCTGTTGAAGGACAATGCAGCAACAGTGAACATTTATATTACTAGCAACTTAATGTGACTTCTGTGATATTAACATGTAACATTTTATGCATGGAAATATGCTAAAGTGAGAAAAGACAATATAGAGTGGGGCAGGAGAGTGCAGCGTGTGCTGTGGTGGCACCCTCGACAATAATGTCTCTGCTGTCGCTGACGGCGAAGATGGTGGCGGCGGTGCAGTGTGGCGGAGGCTCCCTCGGCTCCAGGTCCCGAAGGTCAGTCTCACCTCAGCTGTGTGTCACAATAAAGTTTTTTGTAGAGCCTCTTCCCTTGATTTGAATTAGCGTACAAAATTCAATGTCCTAACCTAACCAATCAATTTAACCTAACCTGCCGATGTATAGAAAACTTTGATATTTGTGAGCCGTTACTTTTTATAATAGGTTGCATTTTAGACGTTGGTTAACATAACGTCTAAACTGCGTCCTATTAGTTGAGAGGAAGGGTTGGTCTCACTGGCTGCTGGCAAGCACAGTTAACTCACCTGGTTCCTCTAACAAGTATCAGCAGATTTATTCACATCATTGCTGAGTATAGTATGGCTTGTCTCTGACCCAGCACATCTGTGTCTAGTATACGTAACTTATTAAAGAATTAGTGGTAGTGTAAAAGTGTTTCCATTGGAGGCAAGTGGCTGGTGGTGGTGAGACAAGTGTGAGGCCCCACGCTTCCACACACACTGGTCACATAACACACTTCTTTTCTCATGTCTTACTCCATTATGTATCAATATTTATGACCGAGCAATCACAGCCAGAAACTGCGATGAGTTTTTCTGCAACTTATTTCACTTGGATTTAGGAATTATTGCATGAGTACATTGGAGATGCTTGCTCAGCTACTCCCTCCATGTAAAGGAACAGTCACAAAGGGAGCAGTGGAAGTGTTTGTTGGCACAATGGGCCAATTGGTGCCTCTGCAGGTGCCCTTTTGAGGCCACCAAAACACCGCAAGACGGACGGGAGACAAAATTTTCTGGCTTAGAGGATATCGTAAAGGACGTCTGTTAGCTTTGCTCTTCCTGATTTTGCCCGCACTCTTCTTCACTATGTCCTTACTCTCCTTGACTTAACTTCCCAAGGCTTTGTCCGCACTCCTCTGGACTACGTCTAGGGGGCCAGGTAGCCTGGTGGATAGCGAGCAGGATTCGTAATTCTGTGGCGCGGGTTCGATTCCCGCACCTGGCAGAAACAAATGGGCAAAGTTTCTTTCACCCTGAATGCCCCTGTTACCTAGCAGTAAATAGGTACCTGGGAGTTAGTCAGCTGTCACGGGCTGCTTCCTGGTGTGTGTGTGTGTGTGTGTGTGTGTGTGTGTGTGTGTGTGTGTGTGTGTGTGTGTGTGTGTGTGTGTGTGTGTGTGTGTGTGTGTGTGGTGTGAAGAAAAAAAAAAAAAACTAGTAGTTAGTAAAACAGTTGATTGACAGTTGAGAGGCGGGCCGAAAGAGCAAAGCTCAACCCCCGTAAAATACAAGTGAATACAAGTGAATACAAGTGAATACATTACTGGCCCCACCAATAATAACATTAATAGGCTCGCTGGTGAATGCAGAACGATCAGTACAAGACTTGGATGTTTGTATGACATCGTAGAACTTTTGATTGTTTTTCTGTAAGAATGTTTGGCTGCATTCAGCAGGCTGGAACCCGGCAGCCTCTAAGACAGCGTAGGACTTCTCATTGGATTCCTGTGTTACATCGATGGGCTGATTACTCGACTCCGGTCTCATATTCTCAAATATCTCGAGAAGGCAATGAGGTACAGCTTCAGACGGGGGATCATTCTTAGGAGCAAAGCATGATATGAAGAGTTCTTTCCAGTCGTAATCGTCTGCAATGTCCTCGTCATTATTGCTGGCTCCTGTAAGGGTTTCCTCCTCCAGAATGAAAATAATTATATTTTAATGACTTCATATGGCTGGCTTCTCTTGGTGTTAACTTGAAAAACACCTCCAAAGGATACCTGATCAACCAGGATGTGATTCATACACCAGACTGCGAGCAGCTGCATCAAACTGCCTGCTTGACCTGTTGCCTGGTACTGTTGAGGGTACAAAACACAATCAAATGTGCCCATAGTAGGAAAACAGTATGTAAAGGATTTGAGAATAATGATGTCTGATAACCTAAAGTTTAGGGAGCATAACCAAGCAAATATTGCGTCAGCCAGAAAAAGGATCGGATGGATTACGAAAACTTTCAAATCCAGGGATCCCATCACAATGGTTGTACTCTTCAAGTCACTTGTGTTGTGCCATCTTGAGTACTGCTCAGTACTCACTTTCCCCTTCAGAGCAGGAGAGATTGCTGAAAGAGAGAGAATACCGAGAACATATACGGCACGCATAGACGCGATAAAGCACCTAAAGTATTGGGATCGTCTCAAAGCCCTCCAAATGTACTCACTAGAAAGAAGACGATATATCAAATAATATACATGTGGAAGATACTGGAGGGCCAAGTACCAAATCTACACAGGAAAATAACAACGTACTGGAGTGAACGATGTGGAAGAAAATGCAAAATAGAACCAGTGAAGAGCAGGGGTGCCATAGGCACAATCAGAGAACACTGTATAAACATCAGAGATCCACGGTTCTTCAACACCCTCCCAGCGAGCATAAGAAATATTGCTGGAACAACCATGGACATCTTCAAGAGAAAACTAGATTGTTTCCTCCAAGGAGTGCCGGACCAACAGGGCTGTGGTGAGTATGTGGGCCTGCGGGCCGCTCCAAGCAACAGCCTAGTGGACCAAACTCTCATAAGTCAAGCTTGGCCTCGGGCCGGGCTTAGGGAGTAGAAGAACTCCCAGAACCCCATCAACCAGGTATATGTGGGCCTGCGGGCCTCTCCAAGCAACAGCCTAGTGGACCAAACTCTCATAAATCAAGCTTGGCCTCGGGCCGGGCTTAGGGAGTAGAAGAACTCCTAGAACCCCATCAGCCAGGTATCAACCAGAACCTGATCACCAACCAGGAGCCCTGGTCAGACAGGGCTGCGGGAACATTGATTCTTGGAACCAAAGAAAGGTAACCGAAATGTAAACAAAAGGAGATTCCTAATGCCATGGATTAACTGTCGTCTTTCTCATTATGCTTTCAAAATGTTGATGTCCACCCTATAGTACGGTGCTCGAAATTAACTTCATAATTTAAATGAATCCTAAAAATAGCCATAAATGGTAGAATATAATTATTTAAATATCAATAAATTTGTTAACTGTTGTCTGATTTGGGTATTTTTCTTCCACTGAAGCACACTACAGTCTATCAAACTTAGCTGATAATGTAGCCGAGGAACTCTGCTTGAGTGCTTGTAGGGGGGTTCAACATATGTCCAGATACATCACCATAAAATCTGAACTAATGAAAATTCTCATAATTTATATACAGTACTTTAATTAATTATACAAAAGATGATGTCTGTATGTGTGTCCATTGTTGGAGGCGAGATATTGGGTCGGCCTCGCCCAACTTTGCATGGTGGCTGGCGGGGGCTAGGGGACTGGCATAGGCGAGTTAGGGTCAGCTGCATTGCAACCCCCC
>WNGS01052365.1:13441224-13453463 GCA_020271785.1 Procambarus virginalis
AGGTGCTACCAGCAACAGTAGAGGTGCTACCAGCAACAGTAGAGGTGCTACCAGCAACAGTAGAGGTGTGTGACCAGCAACAGTAGAGGTGCTACCAGCAACAGTAGAGGTGCTACCAGCAACAGTAGAGGTGTGGGACCAGCAACAGTAGAGGTGTGTGACTAGCAACAGTAGAGGTGTGGGACTAGCAACAGTAGAGGTGTGTGACCAGCAACAGTAGAGGTGCTACCAGCAACAGTAGAGGTGCTACCAGCAACAGTAGAGGTGGGGCAATAGGAAGAACAAATGCCCCCACCCACCTTCAGGACATATTTCCCCTCCCTGCCGAGACATCTCGGTAGAAACATGCTCCCCCAACACCATGTCGAAGATGCGTCAAGGTGCACACCTGGAGCATACTTGGAGCATACCTGGACAGGGTTTCAGGAGTTCTTCTACTCTCGAACCCGGCCGGAGCCAAGCTCGACTTGTGATAACTTGGTCTAACAGGCTGTTGCTGGGAGCGGCCCGCTAGGCTCACATATCCACTACAGCCTGGTTGGTCCGGCACTTCTTACAAGAACATGTCTAAGTGCCTCTTGAATACATTCACCTTTGTTGATCGCAAGGTGTATCTTGCGAGTGATTTATAATGAATGGGTGTGGTGTTGTGTGCTAATGGTGAATAATGGTGAAGGGGAAGTAACGATGGTGCGGAGGGGGCGTGGCTGGAGGAGGGGGCGTGGCTGGAGGAGGGGGCGTGGCTGGAGGTGGCGGGGCATGACGGGGCAGCCGCCAAGAGGGTATTCCTTCAGTGAGGAATGTTGACAGTGACATCTTGTTTTTGTTGTTTAAGATTCAGCAACTCGGAACAAAATGTTCAGGTAGCACGGGCTATGGTGAGCCCGTAGTGGACTTACCTGGCACAGGAGCGGGGCAAGTAGCAGGGCTATGGTGAGCCCGTAGTGGACTTACCTGGCACAGGAGCGGGGCAAGTAGCACGTGCTATGGTGAACCCGTAGTGGACTTACTGGCACAGGAGCGGGGCAAGTAGCACGGGCTATGGTGAGCCCGTAGTGGACTTACCTGGCACAGGAGCGGGGCAAGTAGCACGGGCTATGGTGAGCCCGTAGTGGACTTACCTGGCACAGGAGCGGGGCAAGTAGCACGGGCTATGGTGAGCCCGTAGTGGACTTACTGGCACAGGAGGGGGCAAGTAGCACGGGCTATGGTGAGCCCGTAGTGGACTTACCTGGCACAGGAGCGGGCAAGTAGCACGGGCTATGGTGAGCCCGTAGTGGACTTACCTGGCAAGAGCGGGGCAAGTAGCACGGGCTATGGTGAGCCCGTAGTGGACTTACCTGGCACAAAGAGCGGGGCAAGTAGACGGGCTATGGTGAGCCCGTAGTGGACTTACACAGCACAGGAGCGGGCAAGTAGCACGGGCTATGGTGAGCCCGTAGTGGACTTACACAGCACAGGAGCGGGGCAGTAGCACGGGCTATGGTGAGCCCGTAGTGGACTTACACAGCACAGGAGCGGGGCAAGTAGCACGGGCTATGGTGAGCCCGTAGTGGACTTACACAGCACAGGAGCGGGGCAAGTAGCACGGGCTATGGTGAGCCCGTAGTGGACTTACACAGCACAGGAGCGGGGCTGTAACTTCCTGAGAGTGACGTTCCGTCCTCCTTAAAGCTCACGCTACTGACCAGTTGATTATCCGTTATGGCAGTAAATGAACAAATCCACAAGGGCCGTGACGAGGATTCGAACCTGCGTCCGGGAGCATCCCAGACGCTGCCTTAATCGACTTAGCGTTATGGCAGTAGTTTGATATGATAGTGGTTCGTCAGGGAGGTGATTAAAGCTGCCAGCTGTATATATATATACGGTCCGTGTGGTTGCAAGTCCAACAGGAGACATCTCCCGTCACGCAGGGTGCAGTCGCACCTCCACAGATCTCCAGTATCAGCTCTTGATACTGGTAATGGCTCAAAAGGGCCACCACTTACGGGCTATTCATGCCCGTGCCACCTTTGGGTGGCTTAATCTTAATCAATCAATCAATCGGTTGCAAGTCAAGCCTGGCCTCGGGCCGGGCTTGGGGAGGAGGAGGACGACGACTAGGACCCCATCCAGGTACAATCCAGGTACTGTATAAGCGTCAAGTGACGGGTATGGTGAGGCAGCCCTCACAGGGGCTGGGTAGCCAGCACTTGAGGGCGGGAGGGAGGTGATGACCCGGTAGTGTTAAAGTAGCAGGGGGGGGGGGGGATGGCCAGCTGGGCACTGTGACGTCAGCTGGGGAGGTATGTGGGCACCAGGCACCTCTGTTTACACCACCTACTGACGCCCCACACCACCCGCCTGCCCCCCATGACTGACGCCCCCGCCCCGCCTGCCCCCACGACTGACGCCCACGCCCCGCCTGCCCCCATGACTGACGCCCCCCGCCGCCTGCCCCCCATGACTGACGCCCCCCGCCCCGCCTGCCCCCATGACTGACGCCCCCGCCCTGCCTGCCCCCATGACAGACGCCCCCCCCCCCGCCCTCCACCAAGACCAGCGCCGCCCCCTACACTGACCCTCCACCACATGTATTCATAGACCTGGACTGCCGGCTTATGCAACCTTCTCCCCCTCCCCACAAGGTAAGGTAGCCTCGCTGTACCTATCCTTACCCACCACCACCACCACGCATCTCCCCTTTACCTCTCAAACCCCCCTTCTAAACCCCCTCTCCACCTCCACTGCATTATTATATCCACGACTCTTAGTATGGGAGCCGGTCGGCCGAGGGGACAGCACGCTGGACTCGTGATCCTGTGGTCCTGGGTTCGATCCCAGGCGCCGGCGAGAAACAATGGGCAGAGTTTCTTTCACCCTATGCCCCTGTTACCTAGCACTAAAATAGGTAGCTGGGTGTTAGTCAGCTGTCACGGGCTGCTTCCTGGGGGTGGAGGCCTGGTCGAGGACCGGGCCGCAGAGACACTAAAGCCCCGAAATCATCTCAAGATAACCTCAAGAAGATATTCAACTAAGCTGTTATATGCTGCTGCTCGTAGTCTAACGGAGCTCGCAGGCTCGGGTACAATCCAGGTACAAAAAATTGATGTGGTGGAGGTAAACCCACGTCCCGCCTCAACGGTAGAGCCCAGCAGGTTGGAGAACCTGTAAACCACTTAGTTTACACGACCTAGTGCCCATTGTGCCACCTTCCTCAGTGGAAGGTGGCGGCAGAATGCCATCTCACACCACCTGCTTCACGCCAGGTGGTGAGAGACAGGTGGGGTCGCCAGGTAGAACTTACAGCTGGTTACTACCTTAATTAGCTACATTATGTAATTGTGCCAGACACGACGAGGGAAGTGTCATGTTGGCACTACCGGTGGCATGTTGACTCATGAGCGGCACTGTGTCTGTGTACAGCCTCGCCGCTAGTTCTATCAACAGTGTTACTGATGCCTCGTGAGGTGACCTCATATTTCTTGAGAACCCCATCAACAGCATTTCCCCATTTTCTGTGTTTGAATAATAACGTAATTTTCGTAGTGCAAGACGAGTTTGTAATTCTGAGAATCTGTGTAAGATGCCATAACAAATGTCGTGACATTAACTGCTAGTAGCTACTATGCAAAGATGGCGTAAGGACGATAATCACCTGACTCCACAGCACTGTTTTATTATATACATTAGGTCGACGATTTTTCATTTCCGTTTTCTTAGGTCCTTCTTTCACTTGAAAAGTTGAGAAATTTACAATATTAATTTTTTTACCCTTATACTGGGCCCAGTAAACACGCTCAGGCAGAGGGAACACAACCAGTATGCAGGCGATGAGTCACAATAACGTGGCTGAAGTATGCTGACCAGGCCACACACTGGAAGGTGAAGGGACGACGACGTTTCGGTCCGTCCTGGACCATTCTCAAGTCGATTGAGAATGGTCAGGACGGACCGAAACGTCGTCATCCCTTCACCTTCTAGTGTGTGGTCTGGTCTACAGCCAGTACTGTAATGTGTGACCCTAGCTCGTGTAGTAAGAGGAGAGGTAGATACCGTGATGCCAGGATAGCTTAACAGATTGTGCATTTTCACTGGTCGGCTGTGAGGGTGAGCACAGCCTCACCCTCCGAGGCTCTGTAGGGTGAGTCTACACATCAAAGTGTATTTGATGTGAAGTGCATCTGCTATTTAAGTTTCAGGGAGAATCCAAGTATGTCGACTCTCGTGTTGTTTCAGTGTTATTGGTCAGGGCCAGATTCACGAAAGCAGTTACGCAAGTACTTACGAACGTGTACATCTTTCATCAATCTTTGACGCCTTTGGTTACATTTATTAAACAGTTTACAAGCATGAAAACTTGCCAATCAACTGTTGTTATTGTTATAAACAGCCTCCTGGTGCTTCGGGGCTCATTAACTGTTTAATAATGGAAACAAAGCCGCCAAAGATTGGGAAAAGATGTACAGGTTCGTAAGTGCTTGCGTAACTGCTTCGTGAATCTGGCCCTAGGATCTCTCTCTCTAGTGGAACCAAGACGCTGGAATAAAGTTCCGGCGTCTCGAGAGAGATGTTGTCCTGCCTATATATTGAGTACACGAGGGCTGATCTGATGAAAGATAATTAGCAGCTGTTGTTTTAGATTTAGCTACTCAGAACGAAATGTCCATGTAGCACGGGCTATGGCGAGCCCGTAAACAGTATGGTTATATAGCACTTGGAAGTGACATGAGGGCACGGGGACTAGTGTATGAGAACGAAATAAAGGAACGGTGCCCAACCTTATGGGACCATCGGGGATCGAACACCCCCTGACACTGCAGGAAGTGAAGCAGTCACTCTGCCGACCACTCCAAGTGGTTGGTTCTTGGTGAGCATTATGGCGACCTTCACACACTTTATGTAGCCAGATGGATCTCGTGTTGTGGGCTGGTAGACCTCACATTAAAGGTCACCTAGTTTGTTCACGCACGCACACACGCACACGCGCGCGCGCACACACACACACACACACACACACACACACACACACACACACCACACACACACACACGCACGCACGCACGCACGCACGCACGCACGCACAGAACACAGAACATTCAGCACGGTGGAACACGAACAAGGGGACACAGGTGGAAACTTGGTAACCAAATGAGCCACAGAGATATTAGAATTTTTTTCAATGTCAGAGTAGTTAACAGGTGGAATGCATTAGGCAGTGTTGTGGTGGAGGCTGACTCCATACACAGTTTCAAATGTAGATATGACAGAGCCCAGTAGGCTCAGGAATCTGTACACCTGTTGATTGACAGTTGAGAGACGGGACCAAAGAGCCAGAGCTCAACCCCAGCAAGCACAACTAGGTGAGTACACAGACTGTAAGCTTACCTATTTCCACCTGCAGGATCAGTGTTCAGCTCTTTGGTCCCACCTTCCAGCTGTCGATTGTTTAATGCAGCGGCTCCCAGTCCACATGACTATCATTCCTAATATTTAAATGGTGTATAGGAGTACATTCCCTTTCCATGCAAGTCCTCCATGATCTGGGTCTGTTGTTATTCTTGTCGTTATGTTCATGAAGAACCAACCATTTAGACTAATTGGTAGTGTGATCGCTTTGAATAACTTGTGTACGACAAAATAGTTACGCGTGCTACATTTGGCACGTGTGCCATTGGTTCCCTGCCCCCACCCACGTGCCTTGTCACTTCCAAGTGCTATATAATCATACTTGAGTGGAGGGAAGGGAGGGAGGGAAGCGACGGGAGGGAAGTGTTGAGAGAGAGGGAGGGAGGTAGAGAGGGAGGGAGGTAGAGAGGGAGGGAAGGAGAGAGGCGTCACAGGTGGTGATGCATACTTGCTAAATTGTTGTCTATTGGTGGTGATTGTGTGCGCAGTGCCTCCCTCCCGGTGCCTCTCTTGGCCCTCCCCCGTGCCACTGTTGCCCCCCCCATGCCTCTCTTGGCCTATGTCCCTCAGAGGCCAACTGTAAACTCCGCCTGAGGTATACCTCAAGTATACGTGGAGAATACCCTAAGGTATACCTTAAGTGTTACAGACAGTACTGGAAATATTAATCAAATACTCATTATTCCTACACCTGCCTCGTCAACTCCCCCCCCCCCCACACATGCTGTTTACGAATTAGAAGGAATAAACGAGAAGAGAGAAGAAACAGGGGACACATGATTACCACATACAAATTACTCGGGGGAACAGACAGGACAGTTGTAACACCACCAACCTGATACCTCTGCACCCTGTCCGTTTATACACTGGTGCCCTTAAGTACATTTCCTTATAAAATATAAATTTTATTACAGTTCGTAAGTGCTTGCGTAACTGCTTCGTGAATCTTGGCCGTGATCCAAGGTTGTGAGGGTCAGAATTAGTATCACACTGAACTAATGGTACTTTCAAGGAGGAATGTTTAATCATTTAGAGAACTGGCTACCACTACCCCATGACCTTCCTTACTACAAGAGTAACGATAATTAGTAATTGCTGGAGCCCAAGTGGTTTATGGGGGAAATCACTGCGCCCTTTTTTTTATAAGACTTTAGGCTTGATGTAGACTTAGTTTATGTATTCATAGTTTTTTATAATTACTACTTCCATAGGGAGCCGGTCGGCCGAGCGGACAGCACGCTGGACTTCTGATCCTGTGGTCTGGGTTCGATCCCAGGCGCCGGCGAGAAACAATGGGCAGAGTTTCTTTCACCCTATGCCCCTGTTACCTAGCAGTAAAATAGGTACTGGGTGTTAGTCAGCTGTCACGGGCTGCTTCTGGGGGTGGAGGCTGGTCGAGGACCGGGCCGCGAGGACACTAAAGCCCCGAAATCATCTCAAGATAACCTCTGACTAGAAGGGATCTCTTCTTTTGGTGAAATAGGTTACTGACAGTTATATTAAACCATTTAATGTTGGAGAATTTGTGGAGGTTTTGTCAAGGAGGTTCCCCGTCCTTGATAGCATACTGGAGATGACAATGGGGGAACCCAGACATCATCTTGTGGTTATCTTGAGATGATTTCGCGGCTTAGCGTTCCCGCGGCCCGGTCCTCGACCAGGCCTCCTTTGTGTTACACACCCCAGGAAGCAGCCCGTAGCAGCTGTCTAACTCCCAGGTACCTATTTACTGCTAGATAACAGGGGCATCAGGGTGAAAGAAACTCTACCCAATTGTCTCCATCTCCACTGGGGATCGAACCTGGAACCTCTGGACTACGAATACGAAGTGCTGCCCACTCAGCTGTCAGGCCCATTAAGATGGAAATTACCAAGATTTTATTTAATCGAAATTATGATATCACTCAAAATCCCTAAGCTGCTATCCTACGCTGGCAATGGTAAGTAATTTAGACGTGGACAATAACATGAGAGATATCACACGTCACCTTATGACCCACGACCTCAACAGCTGGAGACTCTCTGCCCAATTTCAATTTCTTTTCATTATTATGCACCCCATACCCATCCCGTGGGTGGTGGTGTAAAGGATTACAGAGTCACTGCCCTTTACCCGGCTCTTGATGACCCAGAAAATGCAAGATTGAACCAGTGAAGAGCAGAGTGCCATAGGCACAATCAGAGAACACTGTATAAAATCAGAGGTCCACGGTTGTNACATATGGAAGCTGATCAGAATTGCATTTCACCTTTGTAAATGCACATTAATGACGCTTCGAACACTTTATGTAAGGCATACGTAAATCTGTGTATCTGTGTATTTGTATTTACTGTAGGTTAGCTTAGCATTTTAAAAGTACCGAATCACCTTCTGTGTTGATTGTTCAATAAATCCCTGATTATATGTTTAACGATCTCTAACCCTGTCCATGGAGGACAGAAGAAAATGTATATATGCTGGTGCATTGTAAATGTTGGCCACGTTTTTGGTAGAAAATAATAAAAGAAAAAAAGAAAAATAAATAACAGCACATGAGACCAGAAGGCATGGCAGGATGTGCAGAATACCCCCGTTGAAGAGCAGAGGTGCAACAGTACTCTGAGAGAGAACTATCACATCAGAGGCCCGAGACTGTTCAACACGCTTCCACTACACATAAGGGGCATAACTGGCCGACCCCTCACAGTGTTCAAGAGAGAACTATCAACATCAGAGGCCCGAGACTGTTCAACACGCTTCCACTACACATAAGGGACATAACTGGCCGACCCCTCACAGTGTTCAAGAGAGAACTATCAACATCAGAGGCCCGAGACTGTTCAACACGCTTCCACTACACATAAGGGACATAACTGGCCGACCCCTCACAGTGTTCAAGAGAGAACTATCAACATCAGAGGTCCGAGACTGTTCAACACGCTTCCACTACACATAAGGGACATAACTGGCCGACCCTTCACAGTGTTCAAGAGAGAACTATCAACATCAGAGGCCCGAGACTGTTCAACACGCTTTCCACTACACATAAGGGGCATAACTGGCCGACCCCTCACAGTGTTCAAGAGAACCTGGATAAACACCTCCAAAGGATACCTCATTAACCAGGCTGTGGCTCATACGTCAGGCTGCTAACACTGCATCTAACAGCCTAGTTGACCAACCACCAACCAGGAGGACTAATCCATGACTGGGCCTCGAGAACATTGATCCCCGCAATCAACAAGAGGTAGGTTGGTGACAAACTTGGTGTTCTGTGACAAGGCCAACAAATACAATCATAAATAGAAGACTGAGTCGACTGCAGTTTAACCATTGTCAAAAGGCATTTGATACTGTTCTTCAGGAGAAGATTATGTCCATGATAAGAGATCAGCTGGAGTAACTGAGAACAAACTAAATTGTGAAAAAAAAGACTACTTGACAAAGAGAAAACACAAGGTTGATAACTTGTTGATGGGGTTCTGGGAGTTCTTCTACTCCCCAAGCCCGCCCCAGGCCAGGCTTGACTTGTGAGAGTTTGGTCCACCATGCTGTTGCTTGGAGCGGCCCGCAGGCCCACATACCCACCACAGCCCGGCTGGTCCGGCACTCCTTGGAGGAATAAATCTAGTTTCCTCTTGAAGATGTCCACGGTTGTTCCGGCAATATTTCTTATGCTTGCTGGTCTCAGTGAAGTTGTGTCGAGCTGGAGAGAGAGAGAGGAGAGCGAGATGAGAGAGAGAGAGAGAGTAGAGAGAGATAGAGAGAGATAGAGTATGTTTTGCTGAAGGCTCGGTCCTGGGACTATTACCACTCCCAATTCATGTGAATGACATACCCGAGAACAAGCTCAAACTAAGCAATATTTAGAGATGACGCAAAACTACTGAGAAATGTCAAACCACGGACAAAAACTGACAGGACGACCTCAATAACTCCAAGACAAATGACTGCTAAGTTTAACCCCAACATGTGCATGGCAATGATTGGGAAGGGAGATAGGGTACTCTAAGAAGGCTCCACCATTAGGGGACACCAATAGAGGAATGTGTAAGAGTAAAGTCTTGGGCCGGGATATAATTCTGACGCAAACACCGAGGGGCCCATAAATCTAAATGAGAATTATTTCAAAATATTCTACACGGCCCATGTGAGGCCTAGAATATGCAGCTCCTGCATAAAATCTGCTCCACTTAAAGAACGAAACTGAACTTGACAACCTGTCGAGGTTTGCAGCATGTTTAATGCCTAAATTACGAGACCTAGGTAGCAAAAACAGATTAAAGGAGCCCATTCACACAACCCTAGGGGAGAGAAAGATTATACGAGGGGACATGATCACTATATACAGTGTACTTTTCTGTCTCCACATTTATTGCTACTAATACATCGTTCCTCTGACATTTTATCATTTGTAATTATCATTGCTGCCACCATTGCCTCTGTTGCTGTCGACTCTCTGAGTCATGTACGTGTAATGTATTGTTTTTGTTGGGAGGTAATGTGGCGGTTTGTGGCTCGTGTGAAATGTTGGTGTGGTGGTGCTGGAGTCACCAGTCCTCCCCCTGTTGCGAGCAGTGCCATCATGACACTTGTCTCATCACGCCTATCTTCCACTTGAAGTAAATGTTGTTGGACACACTCTAGTTACAGCGCTCTCACAAGATATTCCCCCAACACTAAACATCCACCAAGCACTATGTCTCACCAAGAGTGTGCCTGGAGTGAGTTCTGAGGTTTCTTCGATCCTTGAAGCCTGGTCTTGGGCCAGGCCGTTGCTTGATGCGGTTCGAAGGCCCACATACTCGCCACAGTCCGGTTGGTCCGGCACCTTCTGTATCTCTCCCGAGTGTGTGATTCTGGCCGACAAAAATATGGAGATTACGCTATGTTATTAAGTGATACTTCAAACTATAATTAGTGCTCATGAATCATTAGCCACAAAATATTCATGTATTCTTTAATCACTTTGGTGTGTAATTTAAATACTGTTGCCCGAGCCATGAATAGTTGAAGTTAAGATGGCATTCTTGTGAATGTTGTGAGACTGGTATTAAGGATATTCTTTGGAGACGTTTATCAAGTTGTCACTTGAACATCACGAGATGTTGGATAGTTATACCTCGTATATATATATGCCTTGGAGTCATAGTGTTGATAGAATTCTCTCTCAGCATACCTATTGTACCTTTGCTTGTCAACAATATTGCACTTCCTGCCGTGCCTCCTGGTCTCTTAAGGAGTCATGTCTGTGTGTAGATTTGGAACCAATTCCCTCTAATAGTTCCAAGTGTATATTATGAATTTCTCCCGCCTGCGCTCTACAGAATACACGTTTAGACATTTTAATCGTTCTCAATAATTTAGATGATTTATTGAGTGGATTCTAGCATTAAAGGATCTTTTCAGGCTCTCCAGGTCAGCAACTTCTCTAGCTTTAAAAATGGGGCTGTTAGAGTGCAATAACATTCCACCCTAGAGAGCAGTAGTGCCTTAGAAAGTATCATCATTGGGTTGGCATCTCTTTTTTTTGAAAGGTTCTTGTTATCCAACTGTCATTTGTCTTGCAGTTGTGACAGCTACTTTATTGTGTTCTTTAAAGGTAAGTTGGTATAACCCCAGCTCCCCCCACCCCAAAATTCCTCCAGCTCCCCCCACCAAAATTCCTCCAGCTCCCCCCACCCAAATTCCTCCAGCTCCCCCCACCCCAAATTCCTCCAGCTCCCCCCTCCCTAATCATGGGTTCCACAAAGCACACCTGCCATGGTTGGGTAAGTATCCGCAAGAACAAAGTGTTTGGGCAGCTGGCGTCAAGCAAATAATTGGGTGGAAGAGGTGTGGGTGAGGCAGGGACGGTGGCGGCCTCAGTGCTACACCCCGCTCTGCACACTCACCCTCAGTTCTTCTCTCTACTTTTCCCGCACTTTTTAGAAGCTTTCTGCTTTGTCCGTTGTACAAAAGGTTTAACTTTCCGTCTCTCATCAACCTCCTCCTTGAGTGGTACGAACTGCTCCATTGTGTCCGTACCTTTCCCAGCGATGAATTCCGCATCTCATTTGCTGTCAACCACTTGGGCTGGACGGTATAGAGAGACGGTCTCGCTTCATGCAGGTCGGCGTTCATCCCCGACCATCTACAAGTGGTTGGGCACCATTCCTTCGCTTCCCCCATCCCTAATCCTTATCTTAATCCCTTCCCAGTGCTATATAGTCGTAATGGCTTGGCGCTTCCTCCTCATAACTCCCTCCCTCCCTCCCTTCCCTCCCCGTTCTGCCATTGGATTTCATTGAGAAAGTCCCTAAGTTGACTGTAGTCCCCACGTCTCTAATCTCTCATTTCCTCAACTTTGTTTTTTTTTGTCTAGCACTAGCCATCTCCTTCATCTGCACTGTGTACTCAAGCAGGATAATGCGGGTGTTTTGAGACGTCAACAGGTCTAGTGTTGCTCGTGGGTCTTCTCCTAGTCTTGTTGCTTCAGAAGTGCTTGTCCACTGTGTCTACCATTTTGCTGTCCATGTCTCATCACCTTATTTACCGCTTTATTTCTCCCCATGGTTAAAATCCGCTAGTAATATAATTTTAGCGCTCACGCCCTTGCCTCTGTGATTGCTTTTTCCATCACCTTAGGTGATGGAAAAAAGGTGATTCGGTGCATTTGCCATATTTGTCTTCTAGCCTTTTGTTGTTTGGTTGGGGATTATAAATCACCTCTGCCACTGTCTTCAGGTCTCCCACTGTCTTCAGGTCTCCCACTGTCTTCAGGTCTCCCACTGTTGGTAGTGTGCTACTCCTGCTGGTCAGACTCTTCTGGTAATTTTACCACTCCAGTGTATCTTATAGCAGCAGGCCTACACCACCTCCCCCCACA
>WNGS01052365.1:13460827-13474688 GCA_020271785.1 Procambarus virginalis
TTACACACGCTCCACACACCCAAACACCCCCCATTGTTTACTCTAGGCCATTTATATGTTGCAGCCTCAATAACCGGGGGCACCGCCCAAAAGGAAAAACTGTCATAAGAAGTTAGTCTAACCGCCTGCCGACGCTTGACCCAACCCATAGCAGCAGCGAGAGGGAAACGCTAGCGTGGGAATAGCATGTCTATAAGTGGACAAACTTAGATGTGCTACTACTAGCATCTTAAGGTTACTGTATGTGATATGTATTGAGCTTCTCGGACTCCTGTTAGTCAGGGATCCAGTTTCCCCTCACCCTCTAGTGCTCGATGGTAAGGTTACATTGGTACGAAGAGGTCTCCAGATATTTCTCCAAATGTTATCAATTAGTTATGTATCTCTGCCAAGTCTTACCTCATAAGGCAGGAAGATTGGAAAATGCAAAGAATAGAACCAGGTAATGAGCAGATTGGGTCCATACGGCAACTATTATAGAGACGAACCGTGTATTGAACATTCAGGGTCGGCGGTTGTTCAACCATACTCTCAGTGAGGCATAAAGAAACTATTGCACGTAACAACTCGTGATGGACATCTTCATAGGAAGCATATTAGATAGTTTTCTCCTCCAAGGAGTTGGTCGGACCAACGGGCTGTGGTGGGTATTGGGCCTGCGGTGGCACGCTCTAAGCAACAGCCATTGAGACCAAACTTCATCAACTCAAGCCTGGCCTCTTGGGCCGGGCTTGGGAGCAGAAGAACTCCCAGAACCCATCAACCTTCATCAGAATCCATCAACCAACCAGAGAATACAGAATGAAACATTTTAATTCATCCTACACATTTACCATGGGTTATTAAATGACCCGGGGGCAATAAAAGATCTTTTCACGTTCTACAAACATGGGACAATTAAAAAAAAACAGCATGACATGTTTAGCACTCCAATAAACCCATGAAAGTGGAAGATCCGGACAACTTCTTTATGTGTGATGTCCGAACACCTGTAAATATAACTGATATCACGAGCGTGGCAGATTTTGAAAGAGAAATTAAGAACATGCCCATGCACTCAGCCCCAGGTCCAGACTCGCGGAGTTCAATATTTATTAAGAAATGCAAAGTGCCAGTAGCACAGACACTCAGTATAGTGTGGAGGAAGAGCTTGGACACGGGGGAGATACCAGATGCGCTTAAAGCAGCAGACATTGCCCCTCTACACAAGGGAGGGAGCAAAGTATCGGCAAAGAATTATAGACCAATTGCACTAACGTCCCACATAATATAAGTATTTGAGAGAGTGATCAGGAGTCAGGTCACTAGTTTCATGGAGACCAATGACCTCCACAACCCAGCCAACATGGATTTAGAGCAGGAAGATCATGCCTCTCACAGCTACTTGAGCACTACGACAAAGTCACTGAGGCATTAGAAGAAAAACAAAATGCAGATGTGGTATACACGGACTTCGCAAAGGCATTCGATAAATGTGACCATGGAGTGATAGCACACATAATGAGGTCAATGGGAATAACTGGTAAAGTAGGACGCTGGATGCTCTGTTTTCTGTCGAACAGAACACAAAGAGTAACGGTCAACCATATAAAATCGAGTCCAAGCGCAGTTAAAAGCTCTGTACCTCAGGGTACAGTAGTTGCACCACTGATTGTCCTTATTCTCATATCAATATATATAAAAATACACTCATATACAGATATACAAATTTTTGTATCATCTTCTGCAGATGATACAAAAATCACCATGAAAATTACCTCTGCTGAAGATATTGAAAACTACAAGCAGATATGAACACACTTTTCGACTGGGCAGCAGAAAATAAACATGATGTTTAACAGTGACAAATTCCAGGTACTCGAGTACGGTAAAATAAGGACCTTAACATAATACTGGGTACAAAACACATTCAAATCGGCCCATAGTAGGAAAGCAGCATGTAAGGGATTTGGGATAATGATGTCTGACGACCTAACTTTAGGGAGCATAACCAAGCAATATTGCGTCAGCCAGAAAATTGATAGGATGGATTACGAGAACTTTCAAATCCAGGGATCCCATCACAATGGTTGTACTCTTCAAGTCACTTGTGCTGTCCGTCTTGAGTACTGTTCAGTACTCACTTCCCCCTTCAGAGCAGGAGAGATTGCTGAAATAGAGGGAATACAGAGAACATATACGGCACGCATAGACGAGATAAAGCACCTAAATTATTGGGATCGTCTCAAAGCTCTCCAAATGTACTCACTAGAAAGGAGACGAGAGAGATACCAAATAATATACACATGGAAAATACTGGAGGGCCAGGTCCCAAATCTACACAGTAAAATAACAACGTACTGGAGTGAACGATATGGAAGAAAATGCAAGATTGATACAGTGAAGAGCAGAGGTGCCATAGGCACAATCAGAGAACACTATTAACAACCCGTCCTGCTAATAGCACGTCGATTTTGACGTATATTCTACCCAAGGACCAAAAACTGTCGTACTAGAAAATAGGAGTGACTCGCGAAATTGACATACTGTCCCGTTTGTGTGTGTGTGTGTGTTCTCTGGTAGGCAAGGGTAAGTGCACTTTAGTATGGTAGTTTCTTGTCGTTGGGGACTCTAGGAGGACGAGCTGGACATGTGGCCTGCACGGAAAATTTCCAGCTGGAGGTGGCAGTAGTGTTAAGGGTCGACTCGCCACGCCCCTTGCTGACTGGCGCCACAAGATCTCCAGCACCTGCTGGCTCCCTCACAGGTGTCGCCCGCCCCTGGTGTCGGCCGCAGGTGTCGCCCGTGGGGGTGTCGGCCCCAGGTGTCGCCCGTGGGGGTGTCGGGAGCGGTGAGTGTGTGCCAGGTGGAGACACTCCTCTCTAAGTACCTTCACATGGCGCTCTTCAGCAGGAGAAAGTGCTCTCTCAATAGTGCCGGCAGTGTACTTGGAGTGTACCTGGTTACCTTGTGCGGCTTCCCAAGATCAACGCCCCCCGCGGCCCGGTCTCTGACCAGGCCTCCTGGTTGGTGGTTTGGTCAAGCAGACTGTTGCATGCGGCTGCTCGCAGCCTGACGTATGTAATAATGTAAAGACATATTGTATTTTTCTTTTAATTTGTCTTCACTACAAAATTTGAACTAATGAGTAACAAACAGCTATGTATGTGATGGTTATCTTATGGGCAGAGTTTCTTTCACCCTATGCCCCTGTTATCTAGCAGTAAAATAGGTACCTGGGTGTTAGTCAGCTGTCACGGGCTGCTTCCTGGAGGTGGAGGCCTGGTCGAGGACCGGGCCGCGGGGACACTAAAGCCCCGAAATCATCTCAAGATAACCTCAAGATAACCACCTGCCCCGGGCTCAGAACCGCTGAATTATAGAACAGTATCACTAATAAACATTCCTTGTAGTCTTCCTAAAGATTTTGATGATATACGATGGTAAAGCTATCGTTCACTTGTTGTTATTGTGAGACAGCTACTTTTATGCCCTTTTGTGAAGCAGAGCTACTGCCCTTGTGTTTAATGTTACGGGAAGGGAGGGAATTATTAAGGGGTGAAAGCGCCAAGCCATTACGACTATATAGCAATGGGAAGGGGTCAGGATAAGGATTTGGGATGGGACGGAGGGAAGGAATGGTGCCCAACCACTTGTGGACGGTCGGGGATTGAACGCCGACCTGTATGAAGGGAGACCGTCACTTTACCGTCCACCCCAAGTGATTGTTACCAGTATTTTGCCACCCCCCCCCCGATCTCCACAATATATGTAGAGAATGTGAGAGATCCAGACTTTTATTTTGTTAATCTTTTAAGATTCTTGGCGGGTGTTAATGGCGGTGATTGTGGTTTGTGTGGTGGCGGGGTAACTGTGGTGGTGGTGGTGGTGAGGATTGTGGTAGTGGCACCAGCTGAAGCACCCCATCATGTGAGGGGGCGCCTCCACCCCTCCCACACATATCCACCCACCTCTCCGTTACATTCCCAGCAAGACGACCATTGTATACATGGTCTTCCCGCGCTGGTATTAGTGTGTATACACTTCTCTCCTCTCTTCGTGTTGCCTGATCGTTGTTTGTTGTTGTTGTTATAGATTCAGCTACTCGGAACAAGTTCCAAGTAGCACGGGCTATGGTGAGCCCGTAACTTACCTGGCACAGGAGCTGGGCAAGTAGCACGGGCTATGTTAGCCTCGTGGACAGGAGATGTCTCCCGTGTCTCCTCTGATCACAACAAAGGGGTTATATAGGTTAGGGAGGGAGACGGCTCCCACCGTGGGGGGAAGAGACGGCTCCCACCGTGGGGGAAGAGACGGCTCCCACCGTGGGGAAAAGAGACGGCTCCCACCGTGGGGGAGGAGACGGCTCCCACCGTGGGGAAAAGAGACGGCTCCCACCGTAGGGGGAGGAGACGGCTCCCACCGTGGGGAAAAGAGACGGCTCCCACCGTGGGAGGAGGAGACGGCTCCCACCGTGGGAGGGGGACGGGGTTATATAGGTGGAGGGCTAGACAGTTCCCATGGTGGGAAGTGATCACCTCCCAGTCCGTCGGAGGAAGAGATGTGGATGCCGCGTGTGGAAATGCTTGTGGTGCCATTGTGGTTGGGAGTGTGGGGCTGGCAGGAGTGTGGGAGGCAGTTGGAGCCACTGGCACTACCCGTGGCTCAACACATCGGTTAACCCACGGTAACCCTATACCCACATACCCACACTGGTGGGCGCGCTAGTGCCGCCATAACTAGCCAGTTATGTCAAGTATTGCCCACGGAGTTACGCAGAAAACACAGCGGCTGACTTACTATGTTCACTGTGACACTAGAATTAAGTTCACAAGAACCAGGCCAGCAAGAAGAGCCGGTTGACGCCCTATTTCACGCATTACGCCCATGTATGACAGCGTTCTTAGCTCGCCTGTATGATGCACACATTACACGTCATACCCCTCAACATATTACATAGTGACGGGTTGTGTCAGCAGTTCTTGCAAGGCGTCGGTAATGCAACATTCTCACTCCAAATGTGGAACAAATTTGACGAGATTTCCCATCCTAATACTCCTCAACTCGCTCACCTGCAGACTACGCCAGTATGTTGCTCGATCATTATGCAATGATATACATCAAGTATATACGACCTTCTAGATATACATCACCATCTTGTTAATACCTGGAACATATCGGACATAGACAAGAGCACAACCTATAGCACTGTATCATCCTTTGCAGATGACACCAGGATTTTTATGAGCGTAGATAACATAGAGGACATGGCAAACCTCCATTCAGATGTAAATCAGGTCTTTCTATAGCCTACAGAAAATAATATGGTGTTTAACGAAGATAAGTTTTCATGCGCTACGGAAAATTTGAAAATATAAAAACGGAAACCATGTACAAAACTCAGGCAAATCATAACAGAACGAAAAGGCAATGTAAAGGATCTGGGTGTGCTCATGTCGGAAGACCTTACCTTTAAAGAACACAATAAAGTAGCCGTCACAACTGCAAGAAAACTGACAGGTTGGATAACAAGAATCTTTCGCACTAGAGATGCTATACCGATGATGATACTTTTCAAGAGGCTAGTGCTCTCTAGAGTGGAATACTGCTGCATAATGACAGCCCCTTTCAAAGCTGGAGAAATTGCTGACCTGGAGAACGCGCAGAGATCCTTTGCTGCTAGAATCCACTCAGTAAAACATCTAAACTATTGGGACCGATTAAATAGCTTAAATCTGTATTCCCTTGAGCGCAGGCGGGAGAGATACATTATAATTTACACGTGGAAAATAGTAGAGGGGCTGGTCCCAAACCTGCACACTGAAATAACATCACATGAGACCAGGAGGCATGGCAGGATGTGCAGAATACCCCCGTTGAAGAGCAGAGATGCAACAGGTACCCTGAGAGAGAACTATCAACATCAGAGGCTCGAGACTGTTCAACACGCTTCCACTACACATAAGGGATATAACTGGCCGACCCCTCACAGTGTTCAAGAGAGAACTATCAACATCAGAGGCCGAGACTGTTCAACACGCTTCCACTACACATAAGGGGCATAACTGGCCGACCCCTCATAGTGTTAAAGAGAGAACTTGATAAACACCTCCAAAGGATACCTGATCAACCAGGCTGTGACTCATGCGTCAGGCTGCGAGCAGCTCCCTCCCAGCGAGCATAAGCAATATTGCCGGAACAACCGTGGATATCTTCAAGAGAAAACTAGATTGTTTCCTCCAAGGAGTGCCGGACCAACCGGGCTGTGGTGGGTATGTGGGCCTGCGGGCCGCTCCAAGCAACAGCCTGGTGGACCAAACTCTCACAAGTCAAGCCTGGCATTGGGCCGGGCATTGGGCCGGGCATTGGGCCGGGCTTAGGGAGTAGAACTCCTCCCAGAACCCCATCAACCAGGTATCAAGCACGTATCATGCCAAATAAGAGAAAATCAGATCAATCTCCCTGGCATCCTGCATGTTCAACGTTTCTGAGAGGATTATACTCGACAAGTTCATTATTAGACGAATTAGATCCTAAGTTGTTGCTAACCTGTAAAATTTCCTTCTTGGAAGAAGCAGCACTCAGACTTGCGTTGCTGAATATTTCATTAGCCAGAGGTCAAGCTCTCGTGCGGCATTTATTAATCTCCAAACTGCTTGCTTTAGATACAGCAAACAGAGAACTAATCTTAGAACAACTAGCCTCTTTTAGAATTAAGGGAGGACTGTTGCCATGATTCAGGGGGTACTTGTGTAACAAAAGCGTCTCAGTCCGTTTCAGGGAGGGAGTTAGGAGAAATATTTCTGCACCCTTTGAGCCGGTCGTACCTCAGAACTGAGTGCTTAACCCAATGTTTTGATGCATAAATTAGTAACTGATATTCTACACTCGCTGACGAAGCTGTCATCTGTTATGCTGATGACATTTGCATTCTTGCAAATGCTCCAACTTGATTGCAAACTCTTCTTGATTCTCTTGCTACTAAATGTGTTGAATGTGAACTTGTTATCTCAGTAACAAAAACAAGAGCTCGTTATCCCCACAAAAATAACAAAATATTATATATATACTATATATAACACATCATTATTGTGGCCATTATTATTTTTCTTTCACTATGTCTTGGCGATTCAGGATATCCTCTGGTAAAGGATATCCTGATCATGCATGCAAAGTTTGTCAGAGTTCAGACCAGTGCTGCCAGACCTCTGTATGTCTTGTATGACACCCCCTCCCTCCTGCGAGATGGGGGGGACTTATGTAGTCAGCTGGGACACACTACATGTTACCCTACATGTGGTCTAGACCTCTGGGGTAAGGGAGGGAGGGAGGGGGGGTAGCTGCAGGCGGGGGCTCTGCCCCCACCCCCCATGAAGAGTACCTGATATAATGACTTCCTTGTTAAGACGCGTCTCTTTCTTTAAGATCCCCTCTCTCTCTTGTGTTGCATGATGTTGATACTTCTGGATTAGCACCGATGGTGACGCTACTAGCGCCCAAGGGCTAGAAAAAGGCCCTCGCCAGGCGGACGGCATAGAGAGGGCTCGAGTATGCAGCAGCAGTAGTGTAGTGTAGGAGCCCGAGGGGCGGAGAAAGTATGCTGTTGTTGTTGTTATAGATTCAGCTACTGGGAACAAGTTCCAAGTAGCACGGGCTATGGTGAGCCCGTGACTTACCTGGCACAGGAGCGGTGGGTGGGAGAAAGTAGTGTGTGTGGTGAGTTATGTTACGCTTGACTGTGGTGAAGTCACGCTCACTGTTCACCGGTGTCACCACGCTAGCTTCCCCCCGGTACCTCCTGGTGTGTGGCTCCCGGTCTAACTACCTGTTACATATCTGCTGCTAGGTGAACAGAGGCATCAGTGAAACGTTTCTGTCCTGCCACAGGGATTAAACCCGCAATTCCTGGTTGCTAGCCGACGACTTCTCTCTTTCCACCAGTCCAGCCACTTGGGTCTGGACGGTAGAGCGACGGTCTCGCTTCATGCAGGTCGCGTTCAATCCCCGACCGTCCAACAAGTGGTTGGCACCATTCCTTCAATCCCCCCCGTCCCATCCCAAATCTTTATCCTGACCCCTTCCCAGTGCTATATAGTCGTAATGGCTTGGTGCTTTCTCCAGATAGTTCCCTCCAACTCCTCTCTTGGAACCCTGTGGTAGTGGGGGTGGGGGGGTGGGGGATGATGAGGGGGGGTTATCTTGAGTTATCTTGAGAGTTTTGTTTGTATTAAGATTGCAATAGAGTAACTTATCACATCTACCAGATGTGATAAGAATTTATATCACCCACTTTCCAACCAAAAAAAATTACAATAAATTATTCAAATATCTATCCGGATTTGGCTAAGTTTTGTTAGAAAAATATCCGGCCGCGATTTTCGCCGGATAACCCAAATATTTGGATCAGAGGGTTTCGGATAAGCGAGCTCATACATTATTGCCGGAACAAAAGTGAACGTCTTCAAGAGGAACGGATAGTTTTCTTCAAGGAGTGCCGGACCAACCGAGCTGTGGTCGGGGGCTGCGGGCTGCTTCAAGCAACAGCCTGGTAGACCAAGCTTTCACAAGCCTTGGGGAGCCATGGAATTGCCATAACCCTCTCAAAGGTACATATACATATATCAAAAGTCTTTTTTTTTATATCGCAAGTGATTCAAGACGTAGCCAATTACAGTATACGGGCAGTTTACATCTAAGATGACTCAGTTACTCCTTCTCAACACCCATTCAGCTTTACAGTCAAGCGCAGGCATTACCTGCAGTTACCTTGAGAGGTTAGTTACCTTGAGGTGTTTTCGGGGCTTAGCGTCCCCGCGGCCCGGTCCTCGACCAGGCCTCCTCGTTGCTGGCCTGGTCAACCAGGCTGTTGGATGGTAGGCAAACTTTGGGGCTTAAGATTTCTAGCTATACATCATTATGAATGACTTGGGCAGGTGGCAGTGAGCAACCTTTGTAAGTGGGCTATCTTGAGATGATGAGGTTATCTTGAGATGATTTCGGGGCTTTTAGTGTCCCCGCGGCCCGTCCTCGACCAGGCCTCCACCCCCAGGAAGCAGCCCGTGACAGCTGACTAACACCCAGGTACCTATTTTACTGCTAGGTAACAGGGGCATAGGGTGAAAGAAACTCTGCCCATTGTTTTTCTCGCCGGCGCCCGGGATCGAACCCGGGACCACAGGATCCAAGTCCAGCGTGCTGTCCGCGGCTCGGCCGACCGGCTCCGTGTGCCCATCGGCTCCGTCCTGGTGCGTCTCTTTACCGTATACAGCAACTGTCTTGGCAGGATTAAATAGGACATTTACAGATATAAAAATAAGATGGTTGTGGGGGCGGGGCGTGGATTAGATGGGCGGGGCGTGGAGTAGATGGGCGGGGCGTGGAGTAGATGGCGGGGCGTGGAGTAGATGGGCGGGGCGTGGAGTAGATGGGCGGGGCGTGGAGTAGATGGGCGGGGCGTGGGGTAGAGGCGGGGCGTGGAGTAGATGGGCGGGGCGTGGAGTAGATGGGCCGGGGCGTGGAGTAGATGGGCGGGGCGTGGAGTAGATGGGCGGGGCGTGGAGTAATGGGCGGGGCGTGGAGTAGATGGGCGGGGCGTGGAGTAGATGGGCGGGGTGACGTTTCACAGAGTTACGCGAGTTATGCCAGCGAGTGTGAAAGAAACGGAGTCGTCAGAGGTAACGACTTACAGAAATGGTTATATGTCTCAACAACTAGGGCTTACTTCGTCGTTTACTTACCTGAATATATACCCGAGGGTCACTTACCTTGTCCTCATCTAGTGGCCTCGACGAGGACAGGAAGCCGGGCGCTTGTCAAAGGTCGTCCCACTTGTCCTGATAAAAGTCCGTAGAGTCGTTGTCCTTTATTGCATCCGTATTTACACAGTTCCTGGTGAAGGAATCTAAGATTGTAACTTATTTGAAAGATGACAGCCAGGCAGAGGAGGGGAGACAGTCGGAGAAAGACAATGGAAGAGAGAGAGAGAGAGAGTAGATCGAGAGAGAGAGAGAGAGAGAGAGATGAGAGAGAGAGAGAGAGGAGAGACACAGAGACAGACAGAGGCAGACAGAGGCAGACAGAGGCAGAGACAGACAGAGACAGAGACACAACAGACTCCACCTTGCAGCAGGTTTCCATGAATGATTTATCTGCCTCTCGCACATCTCGGTGGATACATCCACTAACCACTCACACCACCTCCCCCCCTCCCTCCCCCACCCACCAAGAACTCTTTTCACCAACAGCTGGCGATGCTTTCATGTCACCCACAATTATGTAGATAAGAGAGAGTCGCGCTATATCCATCTGTGGCCACTACCTTGCCTTAAGGTGTACCCTGAGATCAATGTCCTCGTTGTCTCGAGACGGAAGCCGTCTCGTAGGACCGACAGATTGAGCGATCTGTCTCGTATGGACCGACAGGAGCTGTCTCGTATGGACCGACAGGAGCTGTCTCGTATGGACCGACAACTGTCTCGTATGGACCCGACAGGAGCTGTCTCGTATGGACCGACACTCACTCTCTTGTCTGTCCTCTCTCTCTCTCGCTGTCTCTCTCTGTCTCTTTGTCTCTTTCTTCCTCTCTGTCTCTGTTCTCTCTCTCTCTTTTCTCTTCTCTCTGTCTCTCTCTCACTACATTGATCAGTACATTGACAATTACATCTACACTGTGCTCCTTATAATTATAATGTCAGCTAGTTGCAGATTGTGTCCATTCTATAGCTGTGTATTTACAGTTAATCATTATATATTATTGGTAGGTCTCACACCACCACATCCACCCACAGCCACCACACCCCACCCACAGACCACCCCAGCCACAACCCACCCACAGCCACCCACACCCAACCCACCCACAGCCACCACACCCCACTTAACCACCCCCAGCCACCCACAACCCCCACATCCCACCCACAGCCAGCCACATCCCACCCCACCACCACCACAACCGCCACCACAGCCCACCCACAACCCACCCACACCCACTCCACATACCACCCACACCTCCACATCCACACCCCACAGCCACCACACTCCCACCCACAGCCTCCCACCCCCCCCACACCCACCCCCCCTCACATCCACCATCCCCACATCCCCAACCCACAGCCACCACACAACCCAAGCCCTCAACCCACAGCCCCACCACCACAGCCCCCAACCCACCAACCACCATCCCCCACCCCACAATCCCCCCACAACCCCCCACCACCCACCACCCATCCCACCCACCTCCACCCACATCCCCCCCACCCCTCCACATCCCCACCCCCCACACTCCCACCTCCACCCCCCCGCCCCCACCTCCCCCCCCCCACGCCCCCCACATCCCCCCCACGCCCCACTCCCCCCACCCCCAGCCCCCCCACACCACCCAACCCCCCATCCCCACCCCACATCCCCCCACAGACCCCACCTCCCCTAACCCGCCCACCCCTTCCTCCACATCCCACCAGGACCCACGTGTCAAGGGCGTGGCTGGCCCCTTGAGCCCATGCAGCTGCTGTAGATCCGTCAAGAGATGCTGACACCTTCATCTCCGTCACTCTCAAGCCAAACACACATGTCTCCTTTGGTATCCTCCAAGAAGGCTGGTACACGGGTTCTCTAAGGTCTCCTGTGTTTGGTATCCTCCAAGAAAGCTGTTACACATTTCTCTAATGACTTAGATGAAGATACAATCTTGGATATCTAGCCAAAGCGCATGCGTAATTAGAGATATCCTTCTGTACCTCCATACGTGCCGGTAAATTCCGGGCCCACGACCAGGATTTATCCAACCCTCCTCGCAATTTAATAAGTCAAATATTACTATATATTGCATAGGGACATACTTAACATAAGTTTACCTGAAATCTTTAGAAAACACCGACCTTACTAACCTTGTAGTATGTTAGACAGCACTTATTGCTTCGTATTACAATTATTACTAACCTATCCTAAATAGGTTAAGTAAAATGTAATTACGAAGCATAAGAAAATTATAAATAAATTATGAATTATAATTAAATTATAAAATGCTAGTATAACTACTACAATTCAGTATGTTTATGAGTAGCAGAATACTCTCAAAGGGATAGAGAGCTTAGGCTATTTCTACCGGTTAGGTGGTATATTTCTCAAGGTTAGGTAAGGTCGGTGTTTTCTATGAGATTTTCAAGGGAAACTATTATGTTAATATGTCACCTAGCACGGAACAATAGTCATTGACTTATAAATTTGCGAGGACGGGTTGATTTATCATGCAGTTACCACTCACGATGCCCGGCAGCTCTCTGTAATCACGGCGGCTTTGTTTACTTGTATTAAGCCGGTCTGCGAGCGTGGAAATGTCCCCACCCAAGGCTGCTGTTGTCGTAAACAATCTGGTGGGACGTCAGAGCTCATGAACGGCGTAACGCGTGTAAACAAAGCCGCCATCATTGAAGATGTTAAGATTTCGTAAGGTGGTCAATGGTAGATGAATCGTTGTCCACGTCGGTGGTAAGATATGCAGCATCTTACCGCCTGACACACCGTCTTCCAAGACGTGCTGGTAATGATGCAGTTACTAGGGGCTGGTAACGATGCAATTAGGGCCAGAACCGGGGAAATGGACCAATCACAGTGATCTACACCCCTCGGCACCCTCTCACTCGAGAGATCCGTGTTCAATACCCTGGCAGGGTAGAAACGATTGGGCATGTTTCTCCTGATGCCTCTGTAGTAAAAGAGATACTTTGGGAGTTAGACAACTGTTGAGGGTGGCATCTTGGGAAAGGTCACTGGGGTAGGTCAGAGGTCACTGTCCCTTTGTAGGTCAGTAGCGTACCTTAGGGAAGGGACCCCTGGATATGTCTAAGGCTTCCTGTCCCCGACAACGAGAATTCTAATAATCTGATTATTAACGATGTCAAATGTTTTGATAACATGTCGGTGATCTTGGGATATCTGGGTGTGATTTTGGGATATCTGGGTGTGGTCTTGGATATCTGGGTGTGGTCTTGGGATATCTGGGTGTGGCCTTGGGATATCTGGGTGTAGCAGCCTTGAATGTCTTTGCAAGTCCCGGTAACTTGTAGAAGACTTTCCCACGTGTAATTGTACTTCCTTGTTCTGTGGTGCTGTTCTTGCGCGTGTGGTTCTTGAGTACATCATTGACCATAATAGTCACCATAGGGCTGACTCCACTTCTTGATATGCGTTATCTCAACCTATCTCTGTAGAAAGGAGACGAGAGAGATATCAAATAATATACACGTGGAAAATACTGGAGGGCCAGGTCCCAAATCTACACAGTAAAATAACAACGTACTGGAGTGAACGATATGGAAGAAAATGCAGAATAGAACCAGTGAAGAGCAGAGGTGCCATAGGCACAATCAGAGAACACTGTATAAACATGCAACCCGTCCTCGCAAATTCGTATAGTCAATATTGAGTTATTAAATGAGTGCATAGGTGACATACTTAACATAATAGTTTCCCTTGAAAAGCTTCATAGAAAACACCAACCTTACCTAACCTACTTAGTATGTTAAAATAAGCGATTTATAGCTTCGTAATTAGAATTGTTACTTAACCTATTATAGGTATAGATTAGGTAATAATTGTAATTACGAAGCCATAAGATGCTTATCTTAACATACTAAGTAGGTTAGGTAAGGTTGGTGTTTTCTATGAAGCTTTTCAAGGGAAACTATTATGTTAAGTATGTCACCTATGCACTCATTTAATAACTCAATATTGACTATACGAATTTGCGAGGACGGGTTGTATGTAGTGATGGATCGACAATAATTCACTTTTTGTACTTTTAATTTTATAGAGTCCGGAAAAATGAAGCTAGATAACCAATCTTAAATATTTTTCGGCTTCCTATAGCACATATATGTAATATATT
>WNGS01052365.1:13474713-13484937 GCA_020271785.1 Procambarus virginalis
AGGCCTAAAATTGCCAGGAGAGGTTAGATGAAGTCAGGAATTTTGTCTATGTTGCCGTTATCTTGAGGTTATCTTGAGATGATTTCGGGGCTTTTTAGCGTCCCCGCGGCCCGGTCCTCGACCAGGCCTCCACCCCCAGGAAGCAGCCCGTAACAGCTGACTAACACCCAGGTACCTATTTTACTGCTAGGTAACAGGGGCATAGGGTGAAAGAAATTCTGCCCATTTTTTCTCGCCAGCGCCTGGGATCGAACCCAGGACCACAGGATCACAAGTAAAGTGTGCTGTCCGCTCGGCCGACCGGCTCGCCGTTAAAAAGTTCTCCCATTTGTCCAAATTCAGTTATTATAAAAGTCAACTTTTTGGTGATCCATCACTACACGGTGGACCTTTGGACCAAATAGTTCCAGTAAGTGCTATCTTTGGAGTGAATGTGGGCTTGGGTCGTGTAACATCTGGAAGTGTCTCTGTGAGCACCTCGACCCCCAGATGTTTAAAGATGTTGGCGCCTATCCCCCAGCTCCTATCCCGTCCTCCTAGCCACTCCATGTGGTATATAGTCATACATACTTCCCCCATACTTCTACCATTTGGTCACCATTTGGTCCGGGAGACATCTCCCGTCACGCAGGGTGCAGTTGCGCCTCCACAGATCTCCAGTGTCATCTTTTGATACTGGTAATGGCTCAAAAGGGCCACCACTTACGGGCTATTCATGCCCGTGGCTTAATCTTTATCAATCAATCAATCCCCATACTTCGGAGGAGCACCGCTCCTGGGCCAGGTAAGTCCACTACGGGCTCACCATAGCCCGTGCTACTTGCAACTTTTGGTTCCCAGTAACTAAATCTAAAAGAACAACAACGTCCATTTCCTGCCAGCGTGTTTATCCTACGTCAATATGTCTCTGTCTCTCTCTCTCTCTCTCTCTCTGTCTCTCTCTCTCTCTCTCTCTCTCTCTCTCTCTCTCTCTCTCTCTCTCTCTCTCTCTCTACATGTATATAATAGGCTCAGAGATGTCTCTGTTACTAATGACATCATTGTTTCTCTACTTCCAGGTGAGTATCTGGCGATGGAGGTGATGGGGCCCTGGGCGGGTGATGGGGCCCTGGGCGGGTGATGGGGCCCTGGGCGGGTGATGGGGCCCTGGGCGGGTGATGGGGCCCTGGGCGGGTGATGGGGCCCAGGGCGGGTCATGGGGCTGGTGATCATGTACCAAAGGCCCCATCATGAAAGCAAGTGCTGTTTAGCTGTATTTTAAGGTAAGTGTGTGCTGAATGTCTTAGTTACCGCGTTAGGACCTTAAGTGGCCTTACGACTACAAGGAAAGTCGTAGGGCATCGGCCTCTCACACACGGGGTGTCCAAGGTTCGAGTCCCCTACAGCCCAGGTGAAGAGAAGGAAACTGACACCAACGTATCACACACGATAAAAGAAGCAAGCCTCGGACGCTGTACTTACCTAGCTGTGCTTAGCTGTGCTTGCAAGGGTTTGAGCTCTGGCTCTATGATCCCGCCTCTCAACTGTCAATCAACTGGTGTACAGATTCCTGAGCCTACTGGGCTCTTATCATATCTACATTTGAAACTGTATATGGAGTCAGCCTCCACCACATCACTGTGTGTGTGTGTGTGCGTGTGCGTGTGCGTGTGCGTGTGCGTGTGTGTGTGTGTGTGTGTGTGTGCGTGTGTGTGTGTGTGTGTGTGTGTGTGTGTGTGTGTGTGTGTGTGTGTGTGTGTGTGTGTGTGTGTGTGTTACTAACGTCACATGATCGTTCTAAGTTCAGTTAAGAGTCTTTAGTGGGATATAACCCAGTGACCTGTCAACCTCATAAGCGCCTAGGACGAACCTAAGCCTCAGATTTGCTATATTTATTAATGTTTCTGAACCCATTATGTGCCTCTGTAACCCTTTCCACCACCCCATGCGGATGGGTATGGGGTGCATCATAAAGATAGACATTGAATGTTAATGTTTGACAGTTATACATTAGTTGTTGTGTTATACACATGTATAACAGTGTATGCGTCACGACGCCTGAACACAGCGAAGCAATCCACTATATCTATATAGTCTTCCTCAACTCTCTATATTGAGTTAGCTATTTGTTTAATATATCACAGGAAAGGGGCAATATAAACTTTAATTTTAAGCTCTCCCGCCAAGCACACGGCGAAATTACGACGTTGCTGCAACGTTAGAACAAGTTTTAAACCCCCCCCCCCCCTTAACAAGTTGTGACAACGTTCTAATAACGTCATTAAAACGTTATACCAAGATGTACCAACTTTATTACAAGTTGTAACAAGCGTATAATAGGGCCAGTTAGGGTATGAGTTTGCACGAGTTTAGTTGTTAAACATTGCTGCTGTTGTTGAGAAGTGATGTTTGTATGTTATGGGCTAACATGAGGATGTTGCAAAGAACAAATCCACAAGGGCCGTGACGAGGATTCGAACCTGCGTATTGTTATACTGTGGTGTCACCCGTGACGGGCGTAGCAGCGCTTGTGTTGACCCACAGAAGGCAAACTCAGCAACGCCAGACTTAAGCTCCAGCGAAACTAATGTGACAAATGGGGTATATTTACACTCTGCGATATTTTAAGTGTGGAGCAAGAGTTGTCGGTGCGGAGCTTCACGGAAGAACAGGTAGGTTCAGTGGTGGAACTCGAGTATTTCTGTTCTCGACTAAATACTAAATCCACAATTCATCAAGATAGGAATTGACAGTGTGGGCCCTTTCTCTACCGGCAATTGTCGGTGCAACATGGGGCAATTAAAAAAAACAGCATGACATGTTTAGCACTCCAATAAACAGCATGAAAGTGGAAGATCCGGACAACTTCTTTATGTGTGATGTCCGAACACCTGTAAATATAACTGATATCACGAGCGTGGCAGATTTTGAAAGAGAAATTAAGAACATGCCCATGCACTCAGCCCCGGGTCCAGACTCGTGGAGTTCAATATTTATTAAGAAATGCAAAGTGCCAGTAGCACAGACACTCAGTATAGTGTGGAGGAAGAGCTTGGACACGGGGGAGATACCAGATGCGCTTAAAGCAGCAGACATCGCCCCTCTACACAAGGGAGGGAGCAAAGTATCGGCAAAGAATTATAGACCAATTGCACTAACGTCCCACATAATATAAGTATTTGAGAGAGTGATCAGGAGTCAGGTCACTAGTTTCATGGAGACCAATGACCTCCACAACCCAGGCCAACATGGATTTAGAGCAGGAAGATCGTGCCTCTCACAGCTACTTGAGCACTACGACAAAGTCACTGAGGCATTAGAAGAAAAACAAAATGCAGATGTGGTATACACGGACTTCGCAAAGGCATTCGATAAATGTGACCATGGAGTGATAGCACACATAATGAGGTCAATGGGAATAACTGGTAAAGTAGGACGCTGGATGCTCTGTTTTCTGTCGAACAGAACACAAAGAGTAACGGTCAACCATATAAAATCGAGTCCAAGCGCAGTTAAAAGCTCTGTACCTCAGGGTACAGTAGTTGCACCACTGATTGTCCTTATTCTCATATCAAATATATATAAAAATACAACTCATAATACAGATATACAAATTTTTGTATCATCTTCTGCAGATGATACAAAAATCACCATGAAAATTACCTCTGCTGAAGATATTGAAAAACTACAAGCAGATATGAACACACTTTTCGACTGGGCAGCAGAAAATAACATGATGTTTAACAGTGACAAATTCCAGGTACTCGAGTACGGTAAAAATAAGGACCTTAAACATAATACAGGGTACAAAACACATTCAAATGTGCCCATAGTAGGAAAGCAGCATGTAAGGGATTTGGGAATAATGATGTCTGACGACCTAACTTTAGGGAGCATAACCAAGCAAATATTGCGTCAGCCAGAAAATTGATAGGATGGATTACGAGAACTTTCAAATCCAGGGATCCCATCACAATGGTTGTACTCTTCAAGTCACTTGTGTTGTCCCGTCTTGAGTACTGCTCAGTACTCACTTCCCCCTTCAGAGCAGGAGAGATTGCTGAAATAGAGGGAATACAGAGAACATATACGGCACGCATTGACGAGATAAAGCACCTAAATTATTGGGATCGTCTCAAAGCTCTCCAAATGTACTCACTAGAAAGGAGACGAGAGAGATACCAAATAATAGACACATGGAAAATACTGGAGGACCAGGTCCCAAATCTGCACAGTAAAATAACAACGTACTGGAGTGAACGATATGGAAGAAAATGCAAGATTGATACAGTGAAGAGCAGAGGTGCCATAGGCACAATCAGAGAACACTATTAACAACCCGTCCTGCTAATAGCACGTCGATTTTGACGTATATTCTACCCAAGGACCAAAAACTGTTGTACTAGAAAATAGGAGTGACTCGCGAAATTGACATACTGTCCCGTTTGTGTGTGTGTGTGTTCTCTGGTAGGCAAGGGTAAGTGCACTTTAGTATGGTAGTTTCTTGTCGTTGGGGACTCTAGGAGGACGAGCTGGACATGTGGCCTGCACGGAAAATTTCCAGTTGGAGGTGGCAGTAGTGTTAAGGGTCGACTCGCCACACCCCTTGCTGACTGGCGCCACAAGATCTCCAGCACCTGCTGGCTCACTCACAGGTGTCGCCCGTGGGGGTGTCGGCCCCAGGTGTCGCCCGTGGGGGTGTCGGGAGCGGTGAGTGTGTGCCAGGTGGAGACAGTCTCCTCTAAGTACCTTCACATGGCGCTCTTCAGCAGGAGAAAGTGCTCTCTCAATAGTGCCGGCAGTGTACTTGGAGTGTACCTGGTTACCTTGTGCGGCTTCCCAGGATCAACGCCCCCCGCGGCCCGGTCTCTGACCAGGCCTCCTGGTGGTGGTTTGGTCAAGCAGACTGTTGCATGCGGCTGCTCGCAGCCTGACGTATGTAATAATGTAAAGACATATTGTATTTTTCTTTTAATTTGTCTTCACTACAAAATTTGAACTAATGAGTAACAAACAGCTATGTATGTGATGGTTATCTTATGGGCAGAGTTTCTTTCACCCTATGCCCCTGTTATCTAGCAGTAAAATAGGTACCTGGGTGTTAGTCAGCTGTCACGGGCTGCTTCCTGGGGGTGAAAACCTGGTCGAGGACCGGGCCGCGGGGACTCTGAAGCCCCGAAATCATCTCAAGATAACCTCAAGATAACCACCTTCCCCGGGCTCAGATCAGAACCGCTGAATTATAGAACAGTATCACTAATAAACATTCCTTGTAGTCTTCCTAAAGATTTGATGATATGCGATGGTAAAGCCATCGTTCACTTGTTGTTATTGAGACAACTACTTTTATGCAGGCGAAGAGTCACAATAACGTGGCTGAAGTATGTTGACCAGACCACACACTAGAAGTTGAAGGGACGACGACGTTTCGGTCCGTCCTGGACCATTCTCAAGTCGCTTGTGACTTGAGAATGGTCCAGGACGGACCGAAACGTCGTCGTCCCTTCAACTTTTAGTGTGTGGTCTGGTCAAGCTACTTTTATGCCCTTTTGTGAAGCAGAGCTACTGCCCTTGTGTTTAATGTTACGGGAAGGGAGGGAATTATTAAGGGGTGAAAGCGCCAAGCCATTACGACTATATAGCACTGGGAAGGGGTCAGGATAAGGATTTGGGATGGGACGGAGGGAAGGAATGGTGCCCAACCACTTGGTGGACGGTCGGGGATTGAACGCCGACCTGTATGAAGGGAGACCGTCACTCTACCGTCCACCCCAAGTGATTGTTACCAGTATTTTGCCACCCCCCCCCCGATCTCCACAATATATGTAGAGAATGTGAGAGATCCAGACTTTTATTTTGTTAATCTTTTAAGATTTTTGGCGGGTGTTAATGGCGGTGATTGTGGTTTGTGTGGTGGCGGGGTAATTGTGGTGGTGGTGGTGAGGATTGTGGTAGTGGGACCAGCTGAAGCACCCCATCATGTGAGGGGGCGCCCCCACCCCTCCCACACATATCCACCCACCTCTCTGTTACATTCCCAGCAAGACGACCATTGTATACATGGTCTTCCCGCGCTGGTATTAGTGTGTATACACTTCTCTGCTCTCTTCGTGTTGCCTGATCGTTGTTGTTGTTGTTATAGATTCAGCTACTCGGAACAAGTTCCAAGTAGCACGGGCTATGGTGAGCCCGTAACTTACCTGGCACAGGAGCGGGGCAAGAAGCACGGGCTATGGTTAGCCTCGTGGACAGGAGATGTCTCCCGTGGTTGCCTGATCACAACAAAGGGGTTATATAGGTTAGGGAGGGAGACGGCTCCCACCGTGGGGGGAAGAGACGGCTCCCACCGTGGGGGGAGAAGACGGCTCCCACCGTGGGGGGAAGAGACGGCTCCCACCGTGGGGGGAAGAGACGGCTCCCACCGTGGGGGGAAGAGACGGCTCCCACCGTGGGGAAAAGAGACGGCTCCCACCGTGGGGGGAGAGACGGCTCCCACCGTGGGGGAGGAGACGGCTCCACCGTGGGGGGAAGAGACGGCTCCCACCGTGGGGGGAAGAGACGGCTCCCACCGTGGGGGGAAGAGACGGCTCCCACCGTGGGGGGAAGAGACGGCTCCCACCGTGGGGGGAAGAGACGGCTCCCACCGTGGGGGAAGAGACGGCTCCCACCGTGGGGGGAAGAGACGGCTCCCACCGTGGGGGGAAGAGACGGCTCCCACCGTGGGGGGAAGAGACGCTCCCACCGTGGGGGGAAGAGACGGCTCCCACCGTGGGGGAAGAGACGGCTCCCACCGTGGGGGGAAGAGACGGCTCCCACCGTGGGGGGAAGAGACGGCTCCCACCGTGGGGGGAAGACGGCTCCCACCGTGGGGGGAAGAGACGGCTCCCACCGTGGGGGGAAGAGACGGCTCCCACCGTGGGGGGAAGAGACGGCTCCCACCGTGGGGGAAGAGACGGCTCCCACCGTGGGGGGAAGAGACGGCTCCCACCGTGGGGGGAAGAGACGGCTCCCACCGTAGGGGAAGAGACGGCTCCCGCCGTGGGAGGGGGACGGGGTTATATAGGTGGAGGGCTAGACAGTTCCCATGGTGGGAAGTGATCACCTCCCAGCCCGTCGGAAGAAGAGATGTGGATGCCGCGTGTGGAAATGCTTGTGGTGCCATTGTGGTTGGGAGTGTGGGGCTGGCAGGAGTGTGGGAGGCAGTGGGGGCCGCTGACACTACCCGTGGCTCAACACATCGGTTAACCCACGGTAACCCTATACCACATACCCACACTGGTGGGCGCGCTAGTGCCGCCATAACTAGCCAGTTATATCAAGTATTGCCCACGGAGTTACGCAGAAAACACAGTGGCTGACTTACTATGTTCACTGTGACACTAGAATTAAGTTCACAAGAACCAGGCCAGCAAGAAGAGCCGGTTGACGCCCTATTTCACGCATTACGCCCATGTATGACAGCGTTCTTAGCTCGCCTGTATGATGCACACATTACACGTCATACCCCTCAACATATTACATAGTGACGGGTTGTGTCAGCAGATCTTGCAAGGCGTCGGTAATGCAACATTCTCACTCCAAATGTGGAACAAATTTGACGAGATTTCTCATCCTAATACTCCTCAACTCGCTCACCTGCAGACTACGCCAGTATGTTGCTCGATCATTATGCAATGATATACATCAAGTATATACGACCTTCTAGATATACATCACCATCTTGTTAATACCTGGAACATATCGGACATAGACAAGAGCACAACCTATAGCACTGTATCATCCTTTGCAGATGACACCAGGATTTTTATGAGAGTAGATAACATAGAGGACATGGCAAACCTCCATTCAGATGTAAATCAGGTCTTTCTATAGCCTACAGAAAATAATATGGTGTTTAACGAAGATAAGTTCCAGCTCATGCTCTACGGAAAATTTGAAAATATAAAAACGGAAACCACGTACAAAACTCAGGCAAATCATAACAGAACGAAAAGGCAATGTAAAGGATCTGGGTGTGCTCATGTCGGAAGACCTTACCTTTAAAGAACACAATAAAGTAGCCGTCACAACTGCAAGAAAATGACAGGGTGGATAACAAGAATCTTTCGCACTAGAGATGCTATACCGATGATGATACTTTTCAAGAGGCTAGTGCTCTCTAGAGTGGAATACTGCTGCACAATGACAGCCCCTTTCAAAGCTGGAGAATTGCTGACCTGGAGAACGTGCAGAGATCCTTTGCTGCTAGAATCCACTCAGTAAAACATCTAAACTATTGGGACCGATTAAATAGCTTAAATCTGTATTCCCTTGAGCGCAGGCGGGAGAGATACATTATAATTTACACGTGGAAAATAGTAGAGGGGCTGGTCCCAAACCTGCACACTGAAATAACATCACATGAGACCAGGAGGCATGGCAGGATGTGCAGAATACCCCCGTTGAAGAGCAGAGATGCAACAGGTACCCTGAGAGAAACTATCAACATCAGAGGCTCGAGACTGTTCAACACGCTTCCACTACACATAAGGGATATAACTGGCCGACCCCTCACAGTGTTCAAGAGAGAACTATCAACATCAGAGGCCCGAGACTGTTCAACACGCTTCCACTTCACATAAGGGGCATAACTGGCCGACCCCTCATAGTGTTAAAGAGAGAACTTGATAAACACCTCCAAAGGATACCTGATCAACCAGGCAGTGACTCATGCGTCAGGCTGCGAGCAGCTCCCTCCCAGCGAGCATAAGCAATATTGCTGGAACAACCGTGGATATCTTCAAGAGGAAACTAGATTGTTTCCTCCAAGGAGTGCCGGACCAACCGGGCTGTGGTGGGTATGTGGGCCTGCGGGCCGCTCCAAGCAACAGCCTGGTGGACCAAACTCTCACAAGTCAAGCCTGGCATTGGGCCGGGCATTGGGCCGGGCTTAGGGAGTAGAACTCCTCCCAGAACCCCATCAACCAGGTATCAAGCACGTATCATGCCAAATAAGAGAAAATCAGATCAATCTCCCTGGCATCCTGCATGTTCAACGTTTCTGAGAGGATTATACTCGACAAGTTAATTATTAGACGAATTAGATCCTAAGTTGTTGCTAACCTGTAAAATTTCCTTCTTGGAAGAAGAAGCACTCAGACTTGCGTTGCTGAATATTTCATTAGCCAGAGGTCAAGCTCTCGTGCGGCATTTATTAATCTCCAAACTGCTTGCTTTAGATACAGCAAACAGAGAACTAATCTTAGAACAACTAGCCTCTTTTAGAATTAAGGGAGGACTGTGGCCATGATTCAGGGGTACTTGTGTAACAAAAGCGTCTCAGTCCGTTTCAGGGAGGGAGTTGGGAGAAATATTTCTGCACCCTTTGAGCCGGTCGTACCTCAGAACTGAGTGCTTAACCCAATGTTTTGATGCATAAATAGTAACTGATATTCTACACTAGCTGACGAAGCTGTCATCTGTTATGCTGATGACATTTGCATTCTTGCTCAATGCTCCAACTTGATTGCAAACTCTTCTTGATTCTCTTGCTACTAAATGTGTTGAATGTGAACTTGTTATCTCAGTAACAAAAACAAGAGCTCGTTATCCCCACAAAAATAACAAAATATTATATATATATACTATATATAACACATCATTATTGTGGGCTATTATTAATTTTCTTTCACTATGTCTTGGCGAGTCAGGATATCCTCTGGTAAAGGATATCCTGATCATGCATGCAGAGTTTGTCAGAGTTCAGACCAGTGCTGCCAGACCTCTGTATGTCTTGTATGACACCCCCTCCCTCCTGCGAGATGGGGGGGACTTATGTAGTCAGCTGGGACACACTACATGTTACCCTACATGTGGTCTAGACCTCTGGGGTAAAGGGAGGGAGGGGGGTAGCTGCAGGCGGGGGCACTGCCCCCACTGCCCCATGAAGAGTACCTGATATAATGACTTCCTTGTTAAGACGCTTCTCTTTCTTTAAGATCCCCTCTCTCTTTTGTGTTGCATGATGTTGATACTTCTGGATTAGCACCGATGGTGACGCTACTAGCGCCCAAGGGCTAGAAAAAGGCCCTCGCCAGGCGGACGGCATAGAGAGGGCTCGAGTATGCAGCAGCAGTAGTGTAGTGTAGGAGCCCGAGGGGCGGAGAAAGTATGCTGTTGTTGTTGTTATAGATTCAGCTACTGGGAACAAGTTCCAAGTAGCACGGGCTATGGTGAGCCCGTGACTTACCTGGCACAGGAGCGGTG